>PYAF01003192.1:323415-340317 GCA_007407185.1 Glycine tomentella
AATTTATCAAATAATATTAATTTTAAAAAATAATTAATTTTTACAATTATCATTAAGTAAATTAATAATTTCATACAGTAGTATTAATTAATTTTATTTTATAAATTATTTTGATATTAACAAAAGAAAATAATTTAATAATAAAAGCAGTTGTTAAAATAAAAATAGCATAATACATTAATATAAATTAAATAATACAAATTAAATAGAAGCATTTTTTAGACCTATTTGTAATTAGTTTGTTCATTTCATATATAAAATATAGACTCAAATATTGAAATTATTTATTTTCGTTTCCAAATAAATAAATATAATGTTCATAAACTTTGTAAATATTTTTTAACTTATATACAAGGTCAACAATGTAATGACAATTTAAATTGCAAGAACCACATGACGTAATTGTATGCGAACATTAATATATGCATTAATGGTATAAAGACCTTTTATCCTATTATTTAATCACAAATTATCATATAAAATATTTTATGTTTTCAAGTTTTAGCCAAAAAATATTATTCAAAGCTAACTATTTTTTCTACAATATTCAAAGTTAATTATCACTTTACAAAACCAATGAAATATTAATTATTATTTTCTATGGTATATCTTAGTGGAAGTAATCGTTACTAAGTAATTAATTAAAAAATAAATGATATATTAAAAATTATATGACAATTTTTAGAAAAATTAAAATATTAATTTTATTTCTTAATATATGTGTTAAAATTTTAAACGTAGTATAATTTGAAACTAGAATGAAATACTATATTAATTTTATAATAATTATTTATAAAATTATACTTACTATAACTTTTTTATTAGTTGATGATATAAAATTTCTTTACATTAACAATACACAAATATTAACTCTTAAACTAAATTAAGCAAACATGTTATGTGATTTGAAGAAATTATACAAACATATCCTATATTTGTGATGTGAAGAAATTATACATGTCTCTTCTATTTTATCAGTTACTTTTATCCTTTTATTAACACCATTTACTTAACAAAGAATATAATAAAACTAATAAAACTTGAAATATATTTATGTATTTTTTATATTCCATTCATACCCTCGTGTTTTGAATTGGACTATCTCTCTCTATCATTCGAAGGATCTTCTTAGCAATCGGTGGAATTTGAGCTAGGGTTTGAAGCGTGACGGAGGGTTATGCAGATCTGTACAAAAATCAGAAGGGGTGCGGCGAATATGGATTAGGGTCACGGTTGTTGCCGGGGACATGGGCAATGTTGCAGAGGATGGAACCTTTTCAAACAAGCATGTACCAACAAAAATGATTTTTTTTTTTTACTTGATTGTTCCCCTTTTTCCACTCCTCTGCTGCAACTAATTTAGCCCTTTTTCTGTTTGGCTTTTAGTTAATTAGTGTTTTCTGTTTAGATACTTAAATTGTTGGAGTATGGGATGAATGGTGCTTGTTTTGAGTTTTGTTATACTGTTAGCGACGGTGTTTTCTCGTAACAAAAGTGTTGGTTTAGTGAAGAAGAAGGAGGTGGTTCTAAGGAGTGGGTATTTTTGGAAACAAATTTTATAAAAAATCATGTGATTTGAATGTGACTCGATTCTGTCAAAAATTAAACAGTGTTAATGTGTGTAACATTTAATGAATAATTTGAGGGATGGTTGTAGGTTTTGAAAATAGAGAGAAAGTTTGTGAAATTTACTTTAACTCTTATTAAAAGTCAATGCAATGACATTATTGATTATTAACTTAAACATTTAACATTGAATTGCAAATGATAATGCCCTCTCAGTATTTCCTATGGCAATGTTCGGGATGAGATGCTATCCTAAAATTTGAAAAAGAAAAAGGAAAAAAAATAGTTAGAAGACATAGACACAATATTTATATATCAACTTTCGTATTAAAGATAATCAATCAGAATTTTTAATAAAAATTAATTATCAATAAAATTAATAAATGCTTTATATCAATTATATGTCAAGAAATTAAAAATTCAATATATGGGTACAGGTTGTAAAAAATATAAACACAATATATTATTAACACAAAATATAAATTTAATGTAAAACAGAAACTTCTATGTTTTTATAAGTCAGCTTTAGTAATTGTTGATATAATAGAAATAAAATATTATCATTAGTAATTTCCAAGAAGCATCTGTACAATACACACAAGATATGGCAATAATTTTTTCATTACCATCTTTGGAGTGTAATTAACTAATTAAGAACGAAGGGCTATAAACATCTGCAATCTACTATTGAAAAGGTTTTACATGTTAAAAGGTTAAAGCATGATTTACTGAAATTAGTTAATCTTGTGACAATGAATTTTTTATATATTAAAAATCACTGTAATTACTTGATTTGAGATAAAATTAGTTGAAAAATTAGTTAATCTCGTGACAATGATTTTTTTATGCTAAAAGATTTTACATTTCATATTTCCATACACTTGACTATGTGTTTTATTCTAACATTAGGGAACAAATTTGAAATTTTTAATGCTAAGAAAAATAAAATAATCTTTATTTGATATTCAAATATATTTAAGGCTTATAGTTTTATAACTATAAAACTTTGGTGGTAAAAAAGTCTATTTGTTAGTGTTAGATTCAATGTTGGACTAATATCGAATGAAATATCAAAGGACGTTTATTTTATGGATTTGATTATATTCTTGAAAATGAACATTATTTTCATTAAAGATGTTTGGCAAATATTTATTATTTCTTGGAATTTTTTAATTTTAAAAAATATTAAATAAACAACCAAATAAATACATAAGATTAAATAAGAGGAAAGTGAAAAGTTATTTTACAAATAACTTATATTTCCATAGAAATACAAGATTTTCATCCTTTTAAATGAGAATAGGAAGATGAAGAATGTGTGTAATATAATTTTCTAAGAATGAGTTATGTCTAGGAATAATTTTTGAGAACTTATAACAAACATAAAAATATAACATTTCCATGTTAATAATTCTAAGAATGTATTTTTAATCCATGAAACAAACATACTCTAATAGTTAGTTGAAGATCGAAGATGAAAGATAATATTATAGAACAAATTCTTTAACACAATCTAACCAATCCTAGCTAAAGAATCCATCAAAAAATAATAAATTCAATTCTTAAAAATCAATTCTTTAATTTGTTAATGAGATATGATTTATGTTATATATATATATATATATATATTTCTATAATAGAGATTAAAAAAACATGGTATTAAATAATTAATATAGTGTCTGTCAAAAATATAAGTAATATAATGAACTAGTAAAAAAATAATATGAAACTAATTCAAATAATTAAGACATTATTTTTATATTGTAAAATATTATAAATCAATAAATATAATAAAATTGTTAATTTTTAAAACAATTACTTAAAATCGTATTTAAAATAAATTTTAAGTGATTAATTGTGTAAATGATATCAGCAGTAAATAAAAATTAAAATAAAATATTATATAAATAATATAACTCTATATTTATATGCATCATTGCCAACGTTGAGTCTACACTTATTTGTTTAGATCGTATGTATTTATTATAAACACTAATTCTAATAGAGTCATACAAGATTATTATAAACATGAAAAGTAGTTATATATCCTTGACTTACACTTGAAATAAGCTTAAACAATATCTGTGTTTGAATTATAATTAAAAAATGTAGTTTTGATTGAACTTAACTTTATAAACTTAAATTTAGTTAAAAATAAGTTGGTTTTTTTAACTTGATTTATGTTTGGAGTTTTTCAACATTTAATAGAAAATCAAGAGAGATAGTTTTAGGATAAATCTTAATTTGTATAAAAGTTAAGTTTAATTCAACTGAGAAAAAATATCCATCAACTAAGTAGATATAACTTTCTATGAAGCCTGAACTTTCATTTAAATTTTTAAATCTCAAATCAAACAAACCCATTAAAAAAATTATTGGATCTACTCTCACACTCTACATTCTACAATGTCACCTAGGAGATTGACGAATGCCTTATTGATCTACAGATTTGGTGTGGACAAACTCTATTGTTTAGATTGAAAGAAAATAAGTTAATTTAATTAGACTATGAGTCTGTTTAGATATAAGACTAGAAGTGTTTTTGAAAGTTTTTCTATTGAAAAAAATACTATATTTTTAATAAATAAACTCTTAAAAGTATTTTTGACTTATATCCAAACAAGTTCTACATCTAATTTAATAGACAATGCAATCAACATCAAAGATGGTGAAGTATTAACTAAATAAAGCATAAAGCTAATTCGCTTGTTTGGCTTTACTCAGCAACTACTTTCCTAGAAATTACATTCTCATATTTATCCAACAAAGTCGCAAAATAGAAAGACCATATAATCATAGCCAATGATATAAAACCTAACCGTATGTTTGTTTTTTAGATTTTTTTTTTATCATAAGTACGTTTTAATAAAAAAAATAGATGATTGAAATTTATTATAAGATTAATTAACTTTTTGGTCTCTCGCATATGAATTTTTACTTTTAATCTCAAAAGTATTTTGATCGACTTTGACCCTCCAAATATTTTTCTGTTTTATTTTTAATTCTTACCATTAACCTGTACAGTAAAGAAATGATTTGACATCATGATAATTACATGAGCTTTTTTTAAAAAATTAATTTTTAAAATTTTTAATTTTTCTTCTTCTCAATTTCTATTTTTAATCCATAAGAAATGATTGTTTTATTCCTTAAAAAAATGTTTAAAAATGTTTTGACCAAAATTATCAAACTTTTTGAGAGACTAAAAAACGATCAATTTTTTAGGTACTAAAACAATCAAACTTTTTATTAATAAACTAAAAAAGATCAATATTTTTAGGAATTAAAAATAAAAATTGAGAATTTTTTTTAATTGTCGTGTGGTTGACACATCACATGTCAACATGAATATCATGTCATCATTTAATTGTTCAAATTGACAAATAAAAATGGAATGAACAAATTTATGGAGGCAAAAAACGGATCAAAATATTTTTGAGGAGTTAAAAGTGAAAACTCATAAAATTAGAGACTAAAAAATTAATTAATCCATTTATTTAAATACATATCTGTTGAATTACTTTTACCTAACTTTAAAATAAATACATTTTATCTATAAAAAAAAAACAGATATTTTGTGACACCTTCAACGGAGAAAACTGTATTCACAAAATAAGAAAAATAGTATAATCGTCTTATATTTTCTCCTGGTCAATTTTCTCTTTCCGTTTTCCACCCATTCAAACGAAGCACAGTACCCCCTCCCCACAAAAGTAAACTTAGTGAAGTGAATTATTCAATTTATGCACTAATTTAGAAAACATAGTTTTGTAGCTATTTTCTCTCCTAATACATTTGCCATTTGATGATGATTAATGGAAGTGGTCACAACTCATCATTTGAACCCCACAACTAATTATTTGAACCAGGGTGTGACAAATCCATGATATAATGAACTACTTGTAAATAAAATCAACAATTTAGAATTTATCATTATGCAGTATAAAATTATGACTTTATAACTACCGAGCACATGTTCCATATTAATTAATGTTCTCAAATCCAAGTCATAAGTATACAGTTGAATTTAAATTTAAAAAAGATTACTGTTCATAGTAATCTTATCTAATTTAAGTAGAATTATTTTCGGTGAAAAATTATGCCTTTATGAGAAATTTCAAAACAAGAATTGCATTAACTTAACACTAATACGCTTTCCCCGTTTGCAAAAAGCTTAAAGATTGATATGTAATACTATTTCTGTAGTTAACTATTAAAATAGAACTGATACATTGAAATAATAATATAAAAAAAATACAACTTTAGTCACACCCACGTAACTATTTTACCCAAATAACGGCTTGATGGTCTTATTCAAGTAGTTGTAATGTAAAAGGGAAAAATGATGTTTACCAACTCAAAATTCTGTTCACCAAAGAAAGAAAAAAGCCTATTCACCAAACTCTTACATAATGATAAAGTCAACACAAGTATCATCGTCCTTACTCCTTAATACAAATTTACTTTGATAGAATCCAAGAGCAGCTTTGGTAATTGGTAATGACAATGTTAATTTGCCTAGTATTCAAATTGAGCATTCTATGATCTAAATGTACAGTGAACATCATATTTGTAAGTTCTGATCACTCCAATTATTTTAAAAAAAGAAGCATGAGTACTTTGACCCCCAGAAAAAGGATACATTTCATTGGATATTTGCATATACAAGGAATTTTGCACAACTACTAAATACAGCACTACAGCAGACTGATACATTCACTCAATTGAAGACTGAGATACTTAGATGACTGCTTTCCTTCCATCTTCAAGCAATTAAATACAAGGTCTAATAATTCATTCAGATATCTCACACATATCTTGGCTAAAATTTTCTGCCATTAAACAAAGTCAATGACAACCGTTGCTAGTGCAAATCATCAAAAGGAAATTGTTAGCTGTGGATGAAAAAGACCAACATGAAGGCTTCATGTTTGGTACATAATCCTGCCTCAGCATGTTAAGCCAAGTCACTCATTCGTGAGTTGGCTGAAGTTCATAAAACAACACCTTTAGTTAGGGTTGTTGAAGAACTAAATTCAGCTCTTGAGCAGACTTGGCCAATATACCTCCCCTCCTGCAACAAAAAGTACCAGGGGAAAAGTGAAACCGCGACTCTGGATTGTATGTAGATGTAAATAAATGTCAGAGTGATTTTTAAAGAAACAGGTTAAGAATCGATAACATTAAGTTGTTTAATAAATCTGAGAGAGGAATTAATGCTTTATTAAAATAAGAATCAATTAAACAGAAACATGCATTATCTGCCAAAAGCCCAAAATGCAATGCAAATTGTTTAACATACCTTTTTTATCATAGGAATATATAGTTGCAAATACTACTTCTCTAATTTTTCAAAGGCATGCAAATCTTGTCATACAAGGACATGTTCAAAATAAAGAAATAGAAACTGGCAAGGACTATTTTGTTTTCTATTTTAAAATCATCAGTCTGCAAGATTGACTTCAGTATGCATGAGTTGGCAACACAAAAGATGAAATGATTACCTTATTAATATTGGAAGAATCATTCGGATCTTTTGCAGTTGCATAAAGCACTGATTGGAGCATTCTCGCCTGTTCTCAAGATTTTGTATAAATTAGGATCATTAACATATAAACTTTATGAGATAGTGAAAGCCACATTAGGTGAAGATGGAGGATACCTTTGCTCTGCATGTCGATCAATCCCAACAGAGGGAGGTGCTGAAATGGTTGAACGTATTGTTGGACCAAAAACTGCCACAAGCTTCAGCAGCATATCCAGTGACACCTTCCCATGTCTGCACAGTAAGAACAGAGTTAATGTCTACCGAAACCACATTGTGATTTTCTGCAAAAGCCACCATCAGTAGGAACAACAAATCCCACTAGGTGAGGTTGGTTATGTGGATCACACAAGTCAGTGAGTTCGATTAAAGACCAAATCCCCAGTGATATGCAAGACCATCAGTAGGAACATGCATGGCATTTTAAACTGCTTTTGTGAGGTCGCAGCCTACAAACTATAAGTTGCACACTAGATGAAAGCAAATATGAGGCCTCACATACTTTAACTTCCAGCATGGATTTTCCTAACACCATGTTAATAAAGGATTACCTTTCTATCTTGCTATCCAACAAACCTGTGAGCACAGGAAGTAAACAAGAAAATAAATCTAAGGTGAGAATCTCCATCTTCTCAACAAGGACACTGATAACATCAGCTTGAACCTACATCCAGAGGAAGTTATCTTCAAGACTATTTATTAAAGAACAAAACCATAAATAACTAGTTAAAGCATTTAATACTTAACAAACAAAGAGCGAACAAGAGACACATGACCAGTTAATATAAAAAAATACGCACAGATTGATCAGGCAACTTTCTCAAAGCACTGATGGCACCTTTAGTATCATTCCGTTCCCAAAAATGTCGCACTACCTGCAAATGCACCTTACTTAGAACCAATTGGGGAACAAAATTGTTCCAGCTTTTGTCATTTTCTTTCTGGATTTGGCTTCTTTAATGTGAGTATAGATAAAGTAACATCAGCCATTAATTTTCTTGTCAACGACTGATATTACTTTACCCTCTAAAGTGAATTGCTCACTTTAGGGGAGCCGGATCCTTTCTTTCTATATCCCTGTTAAGAAAACTTAAACAAAAATGCACCCTCAGCATATAGGTTATAGCCAAACACTGTTATAAGTTTTATGGCTAAAATTAGTACTTAGCGATACTGGGATTACAACTCTAAACATGGGCTTAGTCTGAAAGCAAATGATATTGGTATCTGACTAGCTAAAATACCTGTAATTTTGTCAAACGTGAACGGAGATTACTTAATGTTACATCATGAGTTTGCATCAGGCCTTTAATTATCTCTCCATCATTTGTGGAGTTTGAATCGCTTCCAAGAACTTGAGGCTCAACTTTCTGACATTATATAACAAGATATAGTTGAGTAAGTTCAACTAAACCAATGCAACAAATCATAAAAAAGTGATAGCAAGATGACTGAAAAAAATCTAGCTTGACTAAATATCTTGTTGCAAGCTAGATTTTTACCAGGAAGTTAGCAGACTTGTCAGTTTCACTGGTTGTGTTGGGAACATTGGGCATATTGTTTTGATCATTGCCGAAAGGAAATCTTTCACCCTTCTCAGATGTTATGCTGGTGATGGGGGATGCATTAGTTTGATCTTCTTTGAGAATTTTTTCCCTATTTTCGAATATTGTGGCATGGGTTGCATTAGCTTGATTCTCATGGGTGGGAGTTCTTTCCCTTCTTTCAAACCTCTCAACCAAAGAACGGGTCCTTCCTTGTAAAACAGCAACTGCCAAAAGCAGGATTTAAAACTATTCAGTTTCCAGGGGCTTTCTTAGTGCATAATAAAACAACATTGATGAGCTATGGCGAACCTCCATTGACATATTTAACTGGACTCGTCTCTTTGCTGTATGGAGAGGATTGATTACCTGAAAGATAATCAAATATTATGACAATATTTTATTTTCCCATATTAATGACCTAAAGAACATGGCATGCCAACTTTTTACACAAGATGAACTAAAATATCCATAAACTACAAGTCAGAATCACAGTTTAATAACATCTTTATAAGAGTTTATCTGTCAAGACTCAAGAGTGTTGGCCAACAGTTTATTCAATATTTTTCAGGAGATTGAAGTCGGAAATAACAAGCATTTTTTTTTTCTGATAGAATAAGAAGCATACATAGAAGTTCAGTATAAATCTCCACAGATTTGTCAAGCAAGACCCAAATGTATGATATTTTAGATATAATGAATGGATGAGAAACACAATGTGATTAGAACTTGGCTTATTCAACTATATAGGTATGAGATCAAAGTGAAAAGCAGTTATTCAACCAATAAGAAGCCAGATATAGTTCAGGGAAATGATGTTAGCCACTAATTTAGCCCACACTAGATAACTATGAATACAGAAGAGAATGGTGGGGCAGCTAGCTCATTTTTTTTTAAAAGTGGAAATGTACACTAAGAAAGGAAATTGCAAGTATTGTTGAGAACTTGAGATGTGACACTTTTCTCGAAAGTGAACTAATCATTTTAGAGGAGCCAATTCCAGAAATCAGCAATGACTTGCATTTGACCCATAAAGGGATTTGACAGAAAAAAACTTACATTTATCTTGGTCAGAAAATCTGTCTGGTGTTGAAGTTTTTTCAAACTTCTCTGTGACACTTTTGATAGGATGTTTATCCTCAATAGATTCTCTGACTTCATTCTGAGATCCAATTTTCATTTGGAAGTTAGGATCTTTTGCACTATCAGATTTGCTTACAGTATCACAAAATGTTCCAGAATCCAAATCTGATGAAAACCCATCAACATCAAGTATGTCAGTGGATGCTCCCTGAACATGAACTGGCTTAAGCAACATCCCAGGTTTAGTCTTTGAAAAGGTTGCTGAGTCCTTACCATTGACAATATCCCGAGGTACAAAGTTTGGCATAATGTAAGACTTTCTAAGTGTTTGTTCATTTTGTTTTGCATGAGCTCTTGTTGCAGGACTCCAGTTTAGCATTTCTTTGGATTCTTCAGGAAGATATACTTTTGGAGAATTATAAGACCTGGATCTTATTAAGGTATCAGGATTCCCTCCAGAAGCTTTATATGCAAAAATAAATAAAGAAGTTCTTCAATACATCATTGGGACAGTATTTAAGAGTTACACAAAAATTGACGTTGGCAAATGTATATAATCTTACTAAAAGCTCCTCTAAAGTGAGTAGGTAAGGATGCCCCATCTTTAGATTTTCATGGGTCAAGATTATGATGCACATCAATAAATTCCGTGGTGGATATAGCATTATAGCCCTACTTATTCACTTTAGAGAGGCCTTATCCATAATCCTAATTTGCATTCATCGTGTCAAGAACTTCAGTACATATATGCTAGTATAATTAAATTTCCAGATTGATTCAATTAAATTAAATTGTCTGTAGATTCTTCACCAAACAATCCACTGATGCAATTGCAGCATCCTACCTATTAATGATCTCAGATGTACTTTATGGAAAAAAATTTATTTTGAAATCTGAATTTGTTCAGAATTTTAATAAAGCCGTGTCTAATATCAAGGGTAGACAAAAAGGTCCGTAGCTTACAGTCTATATATATATTCTTTATCTCTTTTGACTCATTGTCAGCAGACATAATGCACAACCCAAAAGCCGGTCCCACGCCAGCTTCTACTTTCTCCATCTGTCTTCCCTGGGGACTAAGTTTCTGCTCTCTGCTTTCTTTTTTCACAGTTTCCAAGCCACCATTATATGGCTCTATAAGCTGATGCATTAAAAATAACAATCAGAATGATAAGCTAGCTAACAAAGAATATATTTACAGGAAAAGCATCTCAAAATTAGTTATTGTTGTTCACAGACTAATATGGAAGCATGTAGTCATGACATTCATTGTTGACATGTAGGAGGACCACATAAATTGTGGCTTTGAAATTAAAACTAGCAACTAACATAATAGCAACCACATAAGTAGTAATTCTACAATCATACCTTTTGAGCTAAATATAATTAACACAGATAGATATCAGGTTATAAATTGAGAAATAAATATATTAACTAATCTAGTGAGGGTGAGTCCTACCGAAATATCTGACACCCATACTCCAACAGAATTACTGTAGAACGAGCAACCCAAAAGCTTCCCGTCATGAATACATAGGTCGCCAAGTGTTGTCCATCCCATGTCAACAGCATCATGACATATAACAGGTTCCCATGAATAAACCTGCAATACATGAGCATTAGATATGATATCTTTATCCTGTTTACGTTGTTCATCATATCTAATTACTGAAACAAACAATCTGTACCTTCAAACTATCCTCAAGTCCAGCAAATAGGGTCCGTCCATCAGGATGAAAAGCAATTAAGCGTACCCCCGAAACCTAATACAAAGTAATTTATACTTATTAGAGTTTACTATTTCATGTAAATTTACAGGCTTACATTAGAAGAAAAAACAACATGCTATACCTACCATGCTACAATGGCAACTAAGCTGCATCACACATATGACTTAAAACACGAAAACACATTAACATTTTATGAATCTGTAAGATACAAAACAGGGCACGATACACTAGCAATTTAAAGTTACAGAAATGTTCTAGGTCACAACTAAACTAATCATTTTGCATTTGGAAACTATCCACAACAATGTGATGGCAAAGGCAAACTGGTAAATTAAAAGTGTCAACTGTCATGCAGGGTTATCCATTGAAAAGGTTACCAAAGAGATTCCAAGAAAGATAGTAGTGGTAAATAAAACTGATCTAAATGTATTAAAACTAAAATTCAATTGATAAGAGGCAGATTTGGAAGCAGAATTTATGGTATATAAATGGGTATAATTGATTCCTTTCAAACAAAAGAAGAAAGCTTCAGCAAGTTTAGATACCTCATGTCTGGTAGATCCAATTAGTTCAAAGGTTTCTAAATCCCAAAATTTCACTGTTCTATCTGCTGAACCTGCAAATCAAATTGTGAACTGTTATTCTTTTGCTGAATAACAATGTTTTATGTTTGGTGTAAATCAGTAAATATACAAACTTCAACAGAGACATATTAGTTAATTACACCAAAAATGAATTTTTCTAAGATGGCATTTTCAGCAAAATATTTAGAACTTTTTTTTCTCTCTCCAAAAATGCACTTTAGAGTCTATACCCGAGCATGCATGCAATTTGGATTGTTAGCAAAACATGATTTGATTATGGGGGCTAGACCAGAATACATTCTAGAGAATCCCTAGTTGAGTTTTTGAAGATGCTCAAATATTTCCTTAGTCCCTTCACAGATGATAGATGTAGCATATTATATAGAACATTGTTGCATAAATTTCCATTAAGCTTGTCCAACTATGTAACCTAAGTAAATTCTCATTTGGTGCACTTGAAACGACATTATAATTATGAAACAAGGATCTTTACAAATTAATTGCACATGCATGAGCATCTACCATTCCAAGCTGCTCTAAGGTATACTAACTCACCTGTAGCCATAAGAAACTCAAGAGGATGAAAATCTAGGGACCTAATGTGTCCTTCATGGAACTTGAAGTCATGCAGGAGCTTTCCACCTGTTAGATCCCAGACCTGTACATTGGTAAGTTAGATCCATATAATTTATTCACAGAACAATTGTAAAAGTTATATACAATTAATAGCTATTCAGCTATTCCACAACAAACTTCATTCTAACCTTCACAACATTATCAAATCCACCAGAAACAACCCAGCGGCCATCAGGACTGAATTTGATAGTACTGATGCCCTGGCTATGACCCCTGTATGTCTGAATGCTTCCTTTTTTACGGATATCCCAAATATTTATATTAGTATCCGAGGAGCCGGATGCAAAAAACTCACCAAATGGATGAAACTCAACAGCAGTGCAATTTGATCCGTGTCCGGTAAGAGTGCGTACCACTACAATAACAATTACACACATTTTAGTGCTGTATTGGAAAATGCATGAACCTTAACATTTCACCGGCAATTCAAAAAGATTAACTTGGATTTATAATAGTTCTCCAAGATGCCCTTATAATCTCATGCATGCAAAGTAGATAGCTTAACTCAATTCTTAAATCAACTAATTGTCTGTTTCTGATCAGCAAGTTTGGCCTTCTTCTCTAGCATAAAAGTCTGAAGCCATATAAATAACATCATTATATATTATACAGTCCTTGACTTCAGAATATACTAATTAACTTACTCTTTGCTTCTTCCAAATCCCAAAGCTTTATTACCCCTGACGATGCTCCAGAAAGAATCAACACTTCTGCTGAGTCAAAATTCACTGATTCTACTGAACTAGTGTGACCACAAAAACTCTGCATAATGCATAATATTTTTAGTAAGATAGCACTGTTAGGTTTAAAGCTCAACGTGGCTCTGCTGCTATCATAAGAAAGTCAAACCGATGTCACAAAGGGAACCCAATCAGCAAAAAAAGTACAGATAATAGATTATTATGATCTATGTATGGTAGGAAGTTTCAAGAATTTTTTCACTTTTCATTTCTAACATGTTTGAGATCATACACAGTTCAATGTTCATTCATCTTGGTTTCATTCAAAATTTTCATTTGCAACTTCCAAGCTGTTATGTGGCAAAAAAACAATGTTGGCATCAGACTTGTTTGATTAATGATCATTGAATTGGTCATTAAGGAAAATTGTTTTGGTAAAAAGGCAATTTTGGCATATTGTTAGGTTGCTGCTACTTTGCTTCCTAGGTGTGTTGGTTGTGTCAACCATGCTGACACCATCTCACTGGATTGTGTCGATGTAGTTAGTACAATCCCACGTGCCCACACGATCCTTGAATACCACAAAATATGTGCAAGATGATGTGGCAAAAAGTGATACATATTGGTTAATAGATTTAAAGGATCCTAATTTTGGTAAATAATTTGTATAGTTGTAATACTTGAGTAAAAATCTTGCTTCCTATCATACTCCATCATTGTTATACCATGCCTATTTCAGTCCAAATTTAAGATTATCATTTAATATGAATTGAAAGTAAGTCATTCAGTCACAAGCAATAGCATAAATCCTTCAGTCACTACCATTACAATAACATTACTTGCAAGCTGCAACACAGTGCATATAAGAAATGGACCTTCATTACTGCCTAACAACCCTGCCTTAATCATATTGCAACCAAAATGTTAAAACACAAAAGCAATAATCAACTGACCATTAAAGAGGTTGGTTTCCCAATCATCCATAGATTGACATTGTGATCATCCCCTCCTGTAATGAAAAGGCGGTTCGCCTTCCTTCCAAGTTTTAAACAATTTACATTCCCTGAATGAGCTGCAAATTCCTCTACGGTTGATTGGCTCAGGAAAGCACATTATCAAAACAACCAAACATCTACACTCCAGAGTCAATAACAGACTAATATTTAAAAAAAACAATAAATCAAAGACCCAAATAAATTACAAAATCAGCATTTGAAGCTAAACCAGAAAATTTCATTTCTTAAAATATTCTCTCTTTTTTTCCTAGCAGAATACTTCAGCTTATCAAAAGCAAGACAAAGACAATCAAGTAACACATATAAAAAACAGCAACTTGAAAGTTTACATCAACCTCTAACAATTCCTCAGCCACTAAACAGAGAGAAAAGGCCTAAAAAATCTGAACTTTTCATCATAACTTCCAATTTATTAATGAGCTTCCAACATTTGCTCACCCCCCCCCCCCCCCTCCCCGAAAAAAAAAGGAAGTAAACAAAGCACAAATCCTACACCATATACCTTGCCCCAACCAACGAACCATAAAATAAGAAAGAAAGAAAAAACAATTTGCGAGTTTCAAGGACACAACACCCACATTGCAACAGAAACTGTGCCACTAGTAACAAGTACCAACAACCTTAATGGAGGGAACCAGAAAGCATTTTCTGAGACACAAAACTTATATATATATATATATATAAAGGATACGTAGTTTGTATCCTGTCTTTGCCATTAGTGTTGTTGGGAAACAGCAAAGGCAGCTTGTAGAGCAGAAATGAAGTTCCTTTCCACACGAATGAAGCAAATGAGGAATTGGGTCAGCTTCTTCACTTCAGAACCAAACTGAGAATTTATGTTTCAGTTTTGGAAGTGGCGACTGAACTGCTCTCAACAAACCAACCAAGAAAGAATAAGAACAAATGAACAATCATTCAACAGTCAGAAATAACCTTTTTATTATTATTATTATGATTATTTAATATGTAATATTTAATATTATCCAATATTGTTGTCAACTTCTTTATTTCCTGGGGGGAACACGTCGAGGAAACAAAAGCAGGTGCCACTCGAACTCATACCAATGTTTACTCCTCGGACCAAAATACCCTTTAGTAAGCAATTTTTTCTAAAGGCCCTTCAGAGATTGAGGGTCCAGATTTAGAAATCTTTTGCGTAAGAAGTTAAACTATTTTAATATAAGGGTTAATTCTATATTTGTTTTGACCTCTGAATTATTTTATAGCAATGCTTAATATCAGTTTGAGTAGCAATGATCATGTTGAAATAGACTACGACTTGGGATGAATCGAAAGTGGACCCAAATTCCTAAGCCTTAACCTATTTGTTTAACAAAATAAATATAATGTTTGTCCCTTAATCATTTTTTCATCTTTTGCCTTTTGATTTCTAATATGTGGCAAGTATACTATGCAAGGAGAAGAAAATAAGGGTTGCTATGGAAAGATTAATCATGGAGGATGTACTTCAGAAGCTCTCCTATTAGCAGTTTCATCTAAATAAAATATATGAATTTCATGATTTTTATGACTTATGTTAAGAAAGCTGGCTATATCATATAACTGACTAATTTTTAGTGCTTGGTGTTCATGTCCAACTACTATGTTTGGTTGATCTCACTAATTCATATTCAAGTTGAAGTAATGATTTTATAGATACTTGGTTCATGGTACTTTGTGTAACTTATCCTAATGTAACTTGTAGCAGAGTAATTTATTATTGTATATAATAACCATTTGGTATGTGAAAATTTTATAAACATATACATATATAATATAGACTTAATCTTAATTCCAGGATATGCCGAGTACTATGTACTCATTTATGAATGATGCAAAATTCACCCAAATACGAAATCTAACTTTATTCTATTGTGATTTAATTAATTGTAAATTAAGTACACCATAATCTACCAATCTCTCTAAACTTTATTTAAAAAAAATATCTGGTGAATTTTTACAAAATTGATGGTGCTTTGATTTTTTGAATTTATGAGCTAAATAAACAGTATTATTCTATAAAATATATTATATATTCCAATCTTATTAATTTTAGTTCTCATTTATTAAATTTTATATAATTATATTATACATCTAATTTTATATTTATAACTTACCGCGAGTGAGAGGTACTGTATTAGTTATTTAATGTGGGGGAACACGTCGAGGAAACAAAAGCGGGTGCCACTCGAACTCAAACCAATGTTTAGTCCTCGGACCTAAATACCCTTTAGTAAGCAATTTTTTTTAAAGGCCCTTTAGGCTTTGTTTGGGAATTAGGAGAGAAATTAAAGGAAAAAGATTTAAAGGGAAAGGAGAGGAAGGAAAGGGAGGAAAATGAGGGAAGTTCCTTCCTCCTTGTTTGGGAGTTAAAAATATATTAAGAGAGGGAAATTGAGATTTAATAAGATGTTAAATATGAAAATTATATAATTTAAATGTAAAAATATATTAAAAATATATTTTAATATATTTTGGAATTTGTAGTTGGGGTAGAATAGTAATTTTAATTACTTTT
>PYAF01003192.1:343730-366699 GCA_007407185.1 Glycine tomentella
ATATTCAAAGATATTTATTTATTATGAATTTGATCTATAATATAATTTATAAAAAAACATTTATTTATTAAATTTTAACTATATAAAAATACATATTTATCATCTGCAATGTAGATACTATAATTTTATAGTCAGCTATAAAACACAACAATCCTAAAATAATATATTGTTAATCCAAGTGGAATTGAGTTGAAATCTTTTAATCATGGTCTCAAGTTCAAACATTATGAATAGAAAAAGAAACATAATTAAGAGGGAAAATTTTACTTAAGGTATCAAATAAATCGTCTAACAATGATTAATTATTAATAAAACAAATGAATAAGTATAAAAAAAACATAGGTAAATATACTTCACATAAATAACATAATTATAAATTACCCAAAAAACACAACACACTGATTAAAAAGGAGAAAAAAGTTCTATTAAATTATGCTGGGGTTGGGGGGAATCAAAAGTGGTATACAATTTTTTATTTATTGAAAATAATAAAAATATAGGTTCTCATTTGATTTGGCAATGACTTACTATTACTCATATGATGCTGGTGGGTACTCTTGGTGATTTAAAGGGCAAAGAGAATGTTTTGGCAATTCCAGATTTACTATCGATGTACCTTTATCATGAAAATTACAACACCAAAGCCACAAAATCAGTGACAAAGTACTAACAGGGCAGTCCCACTGTTTACTGCGGATAGTTAATCTGTCGTCACTCATTTTCCCCATCAGACAATGTACCCTTGCTATAAGAATTTTAGTACTTTACATTGTTTATATAGTAATTTGGGTTCACGTACGATAGTTCATCAATTTTTATAAATTACAAACATTTTTGTATGTAAATCTTATATAGGAACCGAAGCAAACAACCAATAGAATTACTTATAGTTTTTCTCATTACATAAAGTGAAGAGAATATTACTACTATTAACCATTGTCACACCGTATTACGTTTAGGACTAACAAATATAACAAACTAAACATTTTTCGATAAAAAAAACAATATGCATGAAACATGATTTGCAGTTTAATGATATTTTTATGGTCATTTTCAACGTCTTCTTCAATCCCCTTTATTTTCCTTCTTAACTTCATCCACAAAAAAATAATCCTTTTTTAACCTTTTCTTATTGCCCTGACATATAGATATATATCGGACTCGAACCTAGTCTCTTATGAACATTGTCATAGGACAATTATCATAGAAACTAAGCATCCGATCCTTCTTTAACCTTTTAAAGAAGGAATAAGAAGCATCCGTAGTTGGAAGGTGACAACACTGTTTAGTGTTTTACGACATATATAGCATGTGCACATGGTTAATGCAAATGGGAGCAAGCAATCAATTAAACCAATATTTACCTGCAAAAATAAGGACCAATTAAGGTAGTTGTGGGTCGCAAGTCCTCAACCTCATTCAAGGATTGTGTTCTTCTCCATCTATTTGGGTCCATTAATTGCTTAACGTGGATACAATTTTTATTAACGAGCAACCAAACCTTAATCAATTCTTTCCCTTTCAATTCTTAACTCAAGTAGGTATCTCCAACCCCCAGTGCTCTAAATATTTTGAGTTCAGGACACTGCTGATGTGTTTTTGAGAGTATTTTAAAAAGTTTGTCTCACATGATTTTAGTTTTATATAAACTTAAGCATTTTAGATTTTTTTTTTACATAAAATTATGTATTTTGTAAAAATTTATAATACTCTTTTCTGTAAAAAAAATATAGTTACGCCTTATTGACTTATTGGTCATGAGTTTCAAATTTGGAAACAGTCTATTTTTTCATATGCAATGGTAAGATTGCGTATAATATCTCTCCCCCTTACATTCGCATAACAAATAGCATCTGGACAATGGGGTAAGTAGTTTTACTCTTTTATGTGAAAATATCATGAATTATTTTTTGTCATCACTAAATAAATTTTCTGGATCGCCATTGTTTATGTCAGCATCCCGCTGAATCATCTGCGTTGTGTTTGTGTCTGTGTACATAACACTATACAAACTCAATAAAATCACATTAATGAGTATAATCACACATAATGGAAGATTGATGTCACTGAAAAAAAATAAAAAATAAAAGAATGAAACGTAACATCCAGAAAATTTGGTAGCCATAGCTTCTTTTACTGGCTAAGGCAATTCATCACCCCATTAACAGCTACACGACCCTCTACATCATTCGCAATAGATCCTGAACAATTTCTGACATTGCTGGTCGAAATTCAGGTTCATTCTGCAAGAAAAACAATCGAAAAAAAGAAAAATAATATTATGGGCATAAGAAAGTGATAAGAGAGTACATAAACTGCATCGACCAATAAGCCAATATATTAGAACATATGAAATGATGACAATATTGAGGTATAGTTCTAATTCCAGACCTGACCATATTCCTTGAAAGGTCTTAGTATATTCAATATTGACAATTCATGTTATGGTTTGCACATTTCAAATTAAACTAGACAAGAATTTGGAGACTACAAAAGGCAGGGTTAAAATGTAAAGCACACCTCAGGATTTTTTTGGTGAAAGCTTTGGTTTTCTGTTTTTGGTGAAAAGCATGCCTCAATATTAAATCATTAAAGATTACATTGTGCAATGTACCATGATACAACTTATGAACCCCAACATCTCTTTTTGGATTTCGCATAAAAGTAGGCAGAAAATTACCTGAATACATGAAGAAATAATGTCTGCAAAACGCAACAAGGATAACTTAGGATATTCTCCATTCAAGGAGGGGTCAACCATTTTTGACAATGCATCTATGTCATGGAGTTGAGGGATTGCCCAATGCCCATCTCATCAAAAATTGCTCTACATGAGGCCGTGAGCTATAACAATACATAATCAATGGTGCCTTAGCCAAATTCAAAACTTTAAATATGACATTATAAAACAAGTATCTAATCGAACTCGCTAATGGGATTGCTAACCTGTCATAGGATTTTCGTCCAGTGAGGAGTTCTAGCATTACAACTCCAAAGCTAAAGACATCACTTTGCAATGTATAACTTCCATACTCAAATTCTGGAGCACTGTAACCATTAACTGTGAGGTGGCATCCCAACAACTGAAAGAAGATGCACCAGTGTTAGCCAGAAATGCAACAAAGATAGAGAAAAGTTAATTTTAAAAATAAAATAAAGTAAAATTCAACCACATGTTTTCTATACATTCATATTTAGGCCAGTTATTTCATCTTGTTCAATAGCAATCCAAGAATGTCGAAAGCATATTTTAAAAACACAAAAAGAACCAGGAATCCAAATCCCCGAACTATATATCAGCTGAAGATTATGTGAAGAAATTAAAGCTAAAGTGTTACCTGACTAGCAGAGCCTGAAGATAGTAAAGAACCTAATCCACAATCAGAGACATGCACTTCCAATTTGTCATTGAGGAGTATATTTGTAACACCACAGGGCGCTCGGCGCTGTGGTGTTATAATATTAGCAGACCTAAAGTTTCGGTGCACAATACAGTGCTCATGCAAATACCTAGCACATGAAAAAAGGAGATGATCAATTAAGGTTATCAAGAAAATCACCAATGCCTTAACCTAGTGTTAATAGTCTAGGACATAATATCTTTATAGGTGGATGGAGATCCAATGTCACATCATATGCGTAAAAACCGCCTTGCAAAAATTGTACAAATTGCAAGACCTAAGATATTCTTAATAATACTTTTAACATATAAAAGTTATGTTTCGAACCTCCAGAACAAGACAAGCATAGTTCACTAACCAATATTGAGTTTATCTAGTTACATGAAAGAGGTATTGAATTTGTGACTAATTGCTAAAATTACTCCAAAGCTCTTGCAGCTCCAAGTGACACCTGAATGTGATCATCCCATGAAAGTTTAATCTGAAGTTTATCATCTGTATGCAATGCATCATATAGGGTACCATTACTGCAATACTCATGTACAAGTAGTCGTTGACTATACTCAGCACAGTAGCCCATAAGCTTTACAATATTAGCATGTTGAATTTTGGAGATACTGAAAACTAATTGAAGAAACTGTTGATGATTTTGCCCCATAGAAGTAGTAGCATTCATCTTCCTAACTGCCAGTAACTACAAAGAAGATTATTTGAAATATATAAGCATATGAAGCTCCAGTTAAATAAGTGAAACTAGGAGAATAATAACAGGTCATGGCAAGAAAGCAAGCATGCAACAGAAAAAATCAGCAAACATCACAAAGTACTAGATTCCTAACAACAAGCAATGTTTAAACTTCAAAATAATCTTCTTAATTTATTAAGAGTAGCAGAGGAAAAGAATTACTGTTCAAACAACTGAGAGGGAGCAACAGAAGATGAACAAATATCTGGTTTTATTCCTTTCATTTAAAAAAATGTTCAAATTGAAAATTTAACCCTACCTTCCCTTTCCCTCCATAGGAATCAAAGCCAAGTTAGCAAAGAAATGAACATTAAAAAATGCCCAAATACATTAAACTAGAAGAATATTACCTTTCCATCAGGGAGTTCAGCCCTGTAAACAGGGCCAAGCATGCCTTCCCCTATATAATTTTCTTGGGAAAAACTATTTGTGTACTGCTGAAGTGATGCAACAGTATAAACTTTAATGGAATTTGTTACAATTTGTCTTTTGGTTGCTTTGGTAGATATAGCTAGATCGATTATTAAATTCTCTCCTGGAATGATTGGGATATGATGTGTTGGTGCTGGCTGCAGGGGTGGAAGTTTGGAACTCCATCCTGTATTGTTTAATTCATAAATGTTATTGCTTTCTAAAATTGAAAGAAATTATTTTCACAAGTACGTCTTGTTCATCCTGCAACTTTGGAATCAATTTGGTTCTTCTATTTTGAATTGCAAATAGAGTTTATGACATTATGTTACAACAGCTAAAACTAAAAGAATAGGAGCTTCATCATCAAATTTACCTTTCTCTTCATCATTAGTTGCTTCAAAGGGGAGTTACTGCATGCATGTTTATGCAAAGATCTTGTATACATATTCGTGTTGTGTTTCTTATATTTTTTGTTCTCCTGTCTTCTCTTAAAGCACCACAGCATTAGAAGACAGACTCCTAATGCAATAAATATAAAAAAAGCCTGCACCAACAATCCAAACTAATTTTGTTGTTTTGAAAGATCTCCCAGCAATTAAAGGTATTGGTGCTTTTATGGTATCAGAGGGATTATGTGCCATTTGCCAAGGTGATTTTTCTGGGGAAGGAGCCATAGCAGCAGGTGCAGGGAAAGCAGCTGGAGGTGATGAAATGATAGTAGTATTAAATGGATTCCCATCTTTTCTGCAAAGTAAATGATACTATAATTAACTTGGATGAATTTATTTTACCCTAAGGCGTTATGCAAAGAAACTAAGCCAGAACTAAAATGCTTAGATCATCTGAGAAAGGATAATGCTAGCATATAGCATTACATGAAATAAAAAAAAGTAGAAATTTCAAATGTAACATCTACTTGAAGGTCAAAATAATAATACTTGAACAAAGGTTTCAATTTAGAGAGAGAGAGAGAGAGAGATTAGCTAACAAAACTATGTTAGAGAAAGTGTAAGCCATGACTCACCTGAAATTAGGGATACTCAACAACTCTGGGGGAATTGGCCCAGAGAATATATTGTTCTCTATGTTCCTACATTATTATAAATTCACAGATTAAATTTAAAACACTTTAAACTTCCTAAGCATAAATTGTTGCTAGGTATAGACAACAATCATTTGACTAATTTCTATGTTTGTATTTGTAAAGAGAATATGGTTTATGAGAAATATACAGATCCTGAAGAGGGAGGTCCTGCAAAACAAAAAGGGTCCCAGAAAGTTGATTGTTCTGCAAGTTTCTGCAAAAATAAATAAAATTTTAAAAACATGTGTTCATTTAACAAGTAGGCAAATATAATCTTAGTTGCTAAAAGTTGTACTCTCAGTGTGATAAGAGAAGACAAATTTCCCATTGAGGGACGCAGCTTACCAATCAAGTAGTTGCCAGACACATCCCTGCAGAAAAGCACACAGGATTAGTGTCATAGTGGACAAAGTAAAGACACTGAAATGTCAATGTGATTTATCATTTAACAACATTTTCTTACATAATCATCAAACCAGTGAGTTCTAGAAATGCATTTGGGATTTGTCCATTCAGATGGTTATCTTTTAATGACCTAAAAGGTGGCAGCATATTATCATTCAAAATGAAGAAACAGATTATGGAAAAATATAACAACTTAGTATTGAGATGAGGCAATGCTATAAACTCACAAGTCTGACAATTGAGTTAACAAGGATAAGGCATCTGGAATGCTTCCATTTAACTGATTAGATGACAGTGACCTGAACTTATAAAAAGAAATCAGAAACTTGCATAAGGATACTCATATTTATGGATATAGATACAAATTATTTAGTCAATAGCAAGTATAATAAAACAAGTCCAGAAATTGGTGATGAACTGATGATAAAGAAAACATACAAGTTCCTCAAAGTAGGGGGCAAAGTGAATGGAATGGTCCCTTCAATCTGGTTGTTGCTAAGATCCCTGCCTAATTTGGGGAACAGAAAGTTTTTAAGGTTTTCATGCAAATGATAGCACAATTATGGAACCTAAACAATAAAGCATATAAAATAAATGCCACCATTTTCAATATGCATATATGTGAAACCATCCACTGTTATTTCTACTATTAGTTTAGAGCTATAAAATTCCTCAACAACCAAAATAAAAAAAATTGACTGCTTTAGTCACCATTGAATTGGAGTTCGAACAAATAGGACCTCAGTTCAGAATTTCAATGGTAACCAAGGGAAAAATGAAAAATGTAATACTGTAGATTACCTCATTCTATAAATTCACACATGCTAATGACATTTACCATTCTTGAAAATACACACTTACATTTCTATGATGGAAGGGAAATCCAAATTAATTCCCAGCTTTCCACTTAAATTCATGCCTCCCAGCCGTCTGCCAACTCAAATACACAAATTTTAGAGAGCCAAATCCCAAGTGATCACATTCACCTTCATCAATTATACAACTCAAGAAAACACCACATAAAAACATTACACTTTTTGAGAAAATCGAACACAAGACAAGACTAAACAACAAATAAATAGTTTAAGGAAGTGAGGAGGGACATACAATGCAGTAATGTTGGAGAAGACACAACTCACACCTTCCCATTACTCCAAACAAGGATCACCTCCTATGGCTTTCCATCCCTAAGGAGTGGTGAGCCAAGAGCTACATACAAACTATTGATTGCCGCAACTATAAACACATTAAAAGAAAACGTTTAGCTAACACATCCAAACAGAGCATCATAAAGTTAAATTACAATCAAAACTGAAAAATGAGCATCAAGTGGGTCAGTGTCCCCAACACAGAAACTTGCAGTGAAAATCAGCATTGACAAGATTAAAATTTGCGAATTCAACTCCGAATTAGGCCAACCCATTTCTTCAAAAGAGTTAGCTTTCAATTTTCTGCACCTTTTTCCAATGCCTTCAGACACACAAGCCCCCAAAAACGTTACTGAAGTCAAAACTGAAAATTGAAACAACAGAGCAAGACAAAGGCATGAATTTTGATAAGAATGAGGGTAATTCTAAGAATTGAAACATACCCTTTGGCGATCAGAGGCAAATAAAGTTGAAGTGAGAAAAAAGTGGAAGATGGGTGTGGTGAGTGAAAAAAAGAAGAGATGGTTCCAAAGTGGATACAGATGGAGACAGACACACTCTGTTCTGCTGTTTTATACTTCTTTCTTTTCTTTCCAAAAGCAAGAGCTAACAACAACTACTACAAGTACAACAACAACACTAGTAAACCTTGGTTTGGGTTTGAACGTTGGTTTGGCTCAAATTCTCTTTTAATTAAAAGAATAAAAATGTGGAATCAGGGTCCACGAAGTACCAACGTTGGACCACGACGGTTACTTTTATGCATACTCAGTGCTGTGCTGGTCCGAACTCCTCCTCACACTTCAAAACATAAAAGCAATGAGTTATAATAAAAATATATTTTTCTCTTAAAAAATAAAAAAGATATTTTAATTTTATACTAATTTGTTATAAGTATTAATTTATAATAATTACACTTTTGGTATAGTGCAGTTGATAATATATGTTAAATTTGTGAAAGAAAATCTGTATTTAATCTTTGCATAATATATTCTTAAAAATGATAAAAAAAATTAAGTGTCAGACTAAGTTTTCGGATAGAAAATTAATCTTATAATTGATATAAAGAACTAAAATTTATATGGATATCTCAGCTTACTAGTAAACCAAAGGCCTGGTAGTTGAAACAAAAAAAATTGATTGTTCTAATCAATTACATTATTTAAAATTAGCACAAAAATTGTATCAAATTTTGTTATATCTTTGTTTTGAAATTTTATATTTTATGATAAATATAATCACACATAATCCTAAAATCAATTATACAATCAACAGTAAAATTAGATTAAGATTTTTTAAGAAAAATCTTGATAGATAAAAGAAAAAAAATGGTCAAAATGAAAGACTTGATTAAATGTGATTAATTAAATTTGCTATAAAAATTAGTGATAATAAAAAATGTGATTATCTACCATTTTTATATTTCATTTTTTTTTCTTTTCTTTTTACTTAATCCGTTCTAGTTTGAATCTTTGCGCCCTTAGAAATTCAGGCCCAACAATCAGTTTTGATGAATATTTTGGATATGAAGTTTATAAATCATCCAAAATCTGTCTTTTGAGTGATAATTTTCAGATTCAAAGTTGATTCTTCATTACTCAAAGACCGAATCGATAAAAGAGAATATACCCCAAGTAATAACTTCGTATGAGAATATGTAATTTGTTTTTTCGTGTTATTTTTAAAACCTTTTTTTTTTCTGTTTTAGGCTATGTCCTTTCCATCTCCGATGCCATTGTTGTTTTCATAAACATAATGAGTATAGAAGAAAAAGATGAATTATCAGTCTGGTCCATGTCATCCTCAGATCTGAAGAGGTAGTTAATTGTTTTCTTGAGCATGATGGGTAGCAGTCACTTCTAAGAAAACAAGTGAGAACTTGAAGTCAAAACTTGTAGTTAAAATAGAATAATCTCATATTAATTGATTAACGTATTTAGTGATAAAAAATAACGATTTTTTTCTTTTTTTATCTGCAGTAAATAACGACTATAATTAGCATTCACCTTTGCAGCGTGTTTGCTGTTGATTGAAATACGATTTATTTATGTTGATTCCACAGGTTCTTAAATTTTATGTTTGTCTAAGACAGAGGATACTAGGATAGTGAAAAGAAAAAAAAAATCACTTATAATTTATTTATTTTACTTAAATATCATCCGTCTGATGCAGGCTGAGTCACGTACCAATCACAAAATCTAATCTAGATTTATGGTTATACACTTATACATATGACCAAACGAAAACTCTGACAAAAAGTATTACTCATTTTTCTTCTTTTTATTGCTTGTTTGTGCACTTTCGCGCCATCGAACCTCATTGGCCTCTTAGATTGCAATGCTTCGTTGGCAGGTAAGAAATTCCTTGTTACTACTTACTACACAAGCAAACACATGCAAAGTGTGTCATGTTCTTTTGTTCCTCAAAGAATCCAATACATTGAATCACTGACGAATGAATATGTTTTCTGATTAGAACTTAGAAGTGTTTATCGTGATACTTCTAATAATAGCATACAGAATTTCACACATCAGGAACTCATGACCATGTTTAATGTTAATTATATTAAGAAAAAGAAAAATATTAACATCAAAATTAAAGGATGGTTTTAATTAACCAACTAAAGTTGATAAGATTTTATTAGGAAAAACATTTATTACACTTTTTTTTATTTTTAATATATTCTTCAATAAAATCTTATCTTTTAATTATTTAAATTAGTCATTAAGATTGATGTTAATGAAACTAATAAGAAAAAAAACACTTTTTTAATATTTTTATTTTTCATAAATATCTGTCGTAAGAGATCGATAATTTTCTTGAAACAAGTAATTGAACATTTAGGTGTTCCCCCATAAGGGTTTAATTATAATTAAACTATTTCAAAATAAAATAAAATAATCTAAACTAACAGTATCTTCTTCATTCTCTTTCTTTTATCATTTTTCTACTTGTTGCATAGATGACAATACTAAGGACTAGTCTTTAGTTCCATGAGGAGAGACACTTCATGTTCAAACAAAAAAGAATTCATAATAGTATTAAAATAATTAGCTTTATAATTGTCTATTATTTTAATTTATTGTAATCTAATCTTTGTTTAATTATCATTGTAGGTATATGGGGCTCTCATTATCATTGTACATCTCATCATAACTCACACGGGACGTTTCTGAGATTAATCAATAACCATTATCACTGAACTTATACCTTAAAATTGGACATCTCATACCTTAATCATACCTTAACATTCGCCGCACCTAATAGAAATTTGCAAGGCATAGATGGGGCACAGTCACAAGGATCATATGGCAATCATCCTCCGCAGGAGGTTTTCTTCACTCTTTTCCAATATTTATGTACACTTTCATGAGAGCAGGGACGAATATCACGCACAAAACGACACAGTTGCCACCCCATGCCAAATCCATTTAGAAAAGAGTCCCGTTATTTGTTGGCTCAATCTATCCAAGTTCATGTGCATTTTAACTTTTCCTCATTGTGTCTTGTCTTTGGTATTAAAATGTTTTACTTATCCCCTAGAATTGTTTTTGTTAGAGATCAAATATATATTTTCACACGATTTTTTTTATTCAAGTCAAACAACAACATTAGCAATAACAAAACTTTATTTCTTATTATTTAAAATAATTATATATTTGAAACTTGAATCACTCGTTAAACTGAAACAACTCATTAATTTACGGATTCTATATTCCTCTCATAATACTGAAACAACTCATATTAATTGATCTACCTATTCATTTGATACTCTCTCACAATTATTAGTGTAGCCCATGGAGATCTCACAATAAATGCACCCTTCCTTTGACCCCAACAATTCACTCTCTTCGTTAACTAACATTAGCTGTACAACCTCTGCCCTCAACAATGTTTTTCCTTTGAAGGAAACCCAACACTTGGTTTCTAATTGTGCTATAATTCCAACACAGTAATGGGTTGTTGTGTGAGTAGTAGTCACAAAACCTCAACCTCATCACTAGCAAAATTCCATGATCCACCAAAACCTCTCACTAAACCTTCAGAAAGCAATAGTACTATAGAGGAGACAGTGAAGGAAGTGCTCTTGGAAACCCCCAAATGGAACAATCCGACAACCTTTGCCAAATCAAAACCACAAAAGCCACACCAAAACACAAACTTTCACAAGTTTAAGGAAGAAAAAAGCAAGGTTGAGAAGAGGGCATTGACATTGTCCATTTACAAAGCCGAAGACACCTCCACCTCAGAAGAAGTTTCCAGCTTGAGCGGAACCGTGTCCACAGCTACTTCAATCACCGACCAGAGAGAAGAAATGCGCAAAAGAGTATATAGATCTCAGCCCAAATTGCAGAAAAATCGTTCCTTTCCCGGTGAAAGAAGAGAGAGAACGGTGGTGCATGGTGCAGGGAACAATAATAATGTTGGGTCTGTGAGGTTGGTTCAGTGCAGAGACCAAACGAGTCAGAAAATTGGTAACGGTGGAACGCGTCGCCGGAGAGATCCCGCCGAGAATTATCTCCGGCGGTCAAGGTCGCCGGCCACCGGCGCAGGCACCGGAGCAGCTAGACCCGTCATGGGTCGGAGCCCATCTGTGAGAAAACCTAACCGGTCCACTGTGAGTGTCGGAACCGGTACGGCGGAGAAAGGTGTCCGGAAAACGGACAAACCGGCGAGGGCGGGGAAGGGGAAATGGCCTTATGCGATTGAGTCACTGGAGAATCCACTTGTGTCATTGGAATGCTTCATCTTTATATAGGGTTTTGTGAATGTGTCCGGCGACGGTGGTTGTGGGTGGCGCCACCAGTGAGGCACCGTCATGTTGTTATTAGTAACTAGTCCTGATTAGTATTTATGTACTTTGTTCAATCTTGTTAATGAGTTTAATGCAGTTTTGGTGTAAATATGGTAAGTCAAAGGGCGAGTGTAGGACATTGTCTGGACTTTTGGGTTCAATTCTAGACATATGACATATCACTTCTGCTGTAAATGGGGTTAGTAAAAACAGAAAACTGAAAGGGTAAAATGTACAGTAGGAGCATGCTAGCTTTTCTCTTCAGTTTTTCTTTTTAAAAATAATTTTTAGAATATAGAAAAAACTTGTTTGATTACAACCAAAATAAAAACTAGAAACAGACATAATTCTTCCCAGTGTTACTATTTTATAATGGCAAATGCAGTGTTTTGTGTACTTGTTTGGTAAACAGACATAATTAGCATATTTATTAGAGAAAAATAATCAATTTTATTAAAAAATAAAACACTTATTACATTAAAAACATAAAATAATTTAATATTTTAAAGATGATTAAAGCATTTAATTTGCAATAACAGTTACATCGGTGGCACTGTAAATTTTTTTTTTTTTTATTGTTCTTGAGATCGTATTTTGGTATTTCCTATAATATAATTTTTTTAATAGACTTTATTTTGGTTTAAATATTTTTTTTTCTTGCAGTTGAACTTACTTTTTAATTTAATATCTATAGTTTAAAACATGTCAATTTAACAATTTGATCCTCGTAGTTGCATTTTTATTCAATTTGATTCTCGTTATGAAATCATCTTAATGTCATTTGTTTAACCATGAGACATTACTAACCGAAGATAAGAACCACAGCTCCACCAAAGTCGCTCACAAATTATAGGTAGAATTCTATGGCCTCCTCGAAATCCAAGCACCATGGAAAGCCATGTGTGCAAAAGTCTATAGTGGAAAGCCACTTCTTTGATGTCGATGACCAAGTTAAAAAAAAAATGCAAATATAAGAATCAGATTGAGATGTTTTAAATTATAGGTACCAAAATGAAAAGTGAGTGCAATTGTAAGTCACAAAAGAATATTTAAACCTTTTATTTTTTAACCATGAATTTATAAGGTACACACACCCCCTTAAAAATATAGATGCTGTTTTTTTATTTGTTCTTTTGTCCATGTTCATTTTCCTACTAAACTTTATCTTTAGGCTCAAGGTTTCCTCCTAAAACTAAACCGAGTATCACGCACATGGATTTTGCATCTCGAGGCCTGCAAGCCCCAATGGTCCACTTTGATAACATATTTTATAGCACACTAGCTAGAACATTCGATAGGCCATGGAGGAGAATATTTCCACAACAAAGCAACTATTCGGAAACTTTATAATTGCTTTTGAATTTTTGGGTGATTAAAATTTTATAGCAACAAAATATATAATAAAGAGAGAAGTGAATGGTGAGATAAATTGATAAGACAAAAATAAATAAATAAAATAGTATAGTAAAAGAATGTTGAATGTTAAGTTATTTTGTTTTTAGCAAATGTGATAAATAGTATTCAATTCAATTTTTTTAATCATTGACCTAGGTGTAAGTGCACTGCTTGAAAAATTATTAAAACTAACAGCAATAGTGTATTAATAATATCTAATGTTACATCTTTTAATAAAATAAAATAAATATACTTCCATTTCTCTATTTACTTTTGTTAATGGAATGGCTAGCAAAACCATATAGAATTTGATTTGAGAAAGGAGGGAAACCTATATTGGTAGCCGTTTGCTCTAGGATAAATTGGACAACTTCATACACAGTCATGCTAGTGATAGTGGTCCTCATTTTTATTTATTTTTTATATCAAACAGTTACTGAGTTTTCTCTTGGTGGGATTCTACTATGGACATTATTTTATGGTGCAAATCCATATCAACCATTTTGGACACTTTCTTAGGTTTCATCCTCTTAAGCACAAGAGACAAATAGGTTATAATCTACCATCAATCATGTGGAATGATATGGTTATGCAGAAAGAAGGAATGTCCATAGGCTCAAAGTTAAAAACTCAACCCAAAAGAGTAGCAAAGTGATTCGATGATGAACAACTAAAAGAATTCTTTAATATTTTCAGAGCTTTCGGGATTTGTCAATATCTGCCTCCACTGAAATTCAAAAGGGTCACGATTTTGATTACTCTTGAAATGTACCTGTCCTGAAGAGTAGAATAGTTTTTGGATAATGTAAATTAATTAATTAAATCAACCAAAAAATGTTAATTATTTAACATTCTGAGAGATAGAAAGAAAAAAAAGCTTCATAGTTTTCCAACAGTTTATAGGAAGTCAAATTCGCAACCATTGCCTTAGAATTTAATTACATTGGGAAATTTTAAGAGATTAATTTAAATATATTGCTTTTGAGGATTAAAGAGATTTAAATATAAAAGTTTTTTTTTATAAGAGACTTAAAACTAAGTTAGTTTTAAAATTATTTTGCATCGTCTTTCAAATAAATGATATATAGTTCTGCAGAAAATTATTTGAAACATAATTCAACTCCTCCTTTCATGTTTCCTTGTGTTTTACTTTTACAATCTCCCTTCATGATTATGAGGTTTACCATGCAACTTCCGGTAATTTTCTCGGATTTATTGAGGCTTATTATAAATAGGTATACCACCCTTATTCATGTTTTATGGCTGAACTTTTAATAGATAGTGTATCCAACATTAAGTTCCTTTTACTCTCTCCTCACTTCGCACAGTAGCAACCACTCTGGTTTCTCAAAATTTGAATTCGTATTCAATCAAATTTAGAATTTAGTCCCACAAAAGGTCGTGGACCTTATCTTGTTCGATAAAATATTTAAGGACCATTGAATCTACATTACATTTATTCTGTAAAGATTTCAATATATTGGCATATTCTGCAATAGGTTTATACCCTTGCTTTGTTGTAACTATTTTCACCTTCAAACTTGTACTTGAGCCTTTGAATAAATTCGATTTATTGCATCCCAAATTTCCTTCATCGTTCTAAGAAACATACATTGAAGCTTTATAATCTCGTGTAATATATTTTGGATATATTTCATCTGTTCTACTACTTGTCAGGGGACTGAGTGTTTGAGTTTACCTTTTCTCCCCTTAACATGATTTTTTTTATCAGGGAAAATAAAAACAGTGTTAATTAATTTACATTAATTAATGTAACATACTCAACTAACTTAACTATACCCTCTTCAACATGATATGAACAAGTTGGGAGTTGAGACCATTTTAAATATTTTGTTTTGTTTTGTGAATAGGGATCTAAATACTCTATAAATTCTCACCATGAAACAATCAAAGCAGATAAAATTAAACATAAGAAGAAAAAAACATTAACATTATTAATAATAAATCAAGAGACAACTTTTTGTATCCCACATATGATTACCATCACTATTATCACTCTCATCATTGTTTTCAAACGATTGCTAAGGTGCACAAGTTTAAAAAAATTTGGACACCATACCAAAGTCTCTTATGAATGGGTAGATTTTTATAACTTTGAATTAATGATTGTGATATTTTCTCTTTTTACCTTTTTATTTATCTTTTTATGGCTTTCTTTCCCAATTTATCCTATAATTATCCCTGGTTCTCTCTTCTCTCTCGCCACTCAAAATCTTTCCAAACCTTAATCTCAACCTCATCCTTTCCTCCTCCGACAAGTTCTCCACACTCTTCTTCGACGACCATGTCTCTCTACCATATACGTCAACGGTTTTCATAAAAACAACAACACACATGAAACATAATAAAAAAAGAGACTTAGGTATGAGAATTAATGCAAAATAAAAAATAAAAAACAAACTTCAAGAAACATATCTGAAATAGAAAAAAATGAAACTCAAACCACCTTACAAATCTTCAAGAAATGGATTTGAATTGGACCACAAAAAAATAAAACTTGAAGCATCGTAAAACTAGTGACACCCACTAAAGCGGCAAAGTCAAACGCCAACAAAACAAAACTCCACCCACCACCACTATCGCAGCCACCACCAATGGCTCCCCTCCGAACCCAAACCGACAACATAAATCTCGACTTCATCCTCAACCTCTGTGCTTTTTCGGACACCTTCAATGACATCAACAAAGCCATCATGATGAAGGCGCAACTTGACCACCTCCACGCATCGACTGTGACACATTACTCTTCTATGTCATCTTCGTGATGAAAGTGAGAGGTATTCCAATGGTCGTGTTCTGGATCTAGATTGCAACTGAAAAGATGGTAGGTGACCGTGAGAGAGAAGATGAGAGTGGAGTTAGGGTTTAGAGAGTTTGAATGGTGAGAGAGAAAAGAGTGGCAAGGACAGATTGAGAAAAACAAGAAAAATCAAAAAGGAAAAATAACAAAAAAGTTTGAACTCTTAGATCAAAATGAACGATTATAAAAGACATTGGCATGGTGCCCAAGTTTTTTAACTTGTGCACCGCACCCTAGCCTTCAACTTGTTTTCTTACTAAACTAAATAAACCAAAATGGAAATAGTAGAGAATTTAAATTTCGCATTGTTCTATTTAATACTTATACATAACAAACACCATATAAAACAAAGTAGTTTGTGTTGCATATCACACTAAACGAAAAATTGTGTCGTGACTCGGTTGAATTGTATTGATCTACTTCTAAAGTCTCAATGGGCATCAAAATGCACTTTTTAGTAACATATAACCCGAGTTGGATTTTTTATCTTCACATCTTACTTTCTATTATTAATCATAAAGAGATATATTCCTAACAATATTACATAATATGAAGATCTTTGGAAATTAATGTGCTAGAGAGGAAGCTCAGAGAGGATTTACCCAGTTGATGGGATTCAATCTATTGATAATTTGATTTACACAGGAAACCCCCCTGAAAGCTTTTCATGATTCTTGGACAAGAATTGGGAAGGCACATATGGACAGAAAATGACCATTTACTTCAAAGACAATGGATATCTAATTGCCAAACCCAGTTTGCCTAAAGCTAAATCCTATTTTACATGTCATAAACTGTAAAGAGAGCTCCAGAGGTAAAAAAGTATGGAAGGCAAACCCCAAGAAACAGCCTACTCTTCACAGAAAATGAATAGAGCCCTTGATGCAATATGCAGAACTTTTGTCTATGTTCAAATCTCCTCTCAGACTTGGTTGATAGTAGTAGTAGGGAGGGTGTTTGAAGAGGAACAAGGTAATGTGTTGTTATGCTGATGAGAAGGCCAAGAAATTCGTTCCGGACAACATGGAGCAGGATGCGCAATAAATGTAGGAATCTCATCTCCAGGCATTAGAACTGAAACACCACTAGCATATACACTCATCTGCAAAAGTTAAAAGAAAAAAGAAAAAAAAAAAAAAAAAAAAAAAAAAAAAAAAAAAAAAAAAAAAAAAAAAAAAAAAAAAAAAAAAAAAAAAAAGAGGATGAAATTCATATATAATTATTACAAAAATGAAGTTTTCTCCTGAAATAGATTAGTCAAAATCTGGGATTCAGTATCTGTAAGATGATTGAAAAAACTTGTTATACCAAAAGTGGACCAGAAATCAAACCATTGTCCACTGTAAACTTTCAGAGGATATCAACAAATGCTTCTTTGGTTGCTCTATGTCTAAGGATGTGGTTTAATAGATAGGCTAATTAAGTGCATATGCAATAAACTCTTATTACATAATAGCTTGTCATTAATTCAACCATAAACGTTATTGAAATAAGTTAAAAAGAGCTTTCTTAACACGGTATAACAAGAAGCTTAATAAAATATGCTAAGAAGAACTTATAAGTTATTTTTATAAGTTCAAATAGATTATGTATAAATTCTTCCAAACACAAAGCATAACTTTTAGCATCATAATTGAATAAAATGTAAATCAACATGTGGAATCATTCAGGGATTGGCTATTTAGAGTATGCAATCATCTAGGTGGTGTTCATACACATTATCCATCTAGACATAGTAATGCAATAGCTGCATTACTATTTTCTAGTTTGATTTTTCAACACAAAAAGCAAATTCACCAAGAGGAGCTAGTCAAGAAAAACAGAAGACAGTAACATATCAGAAAGGAGAAAGCAATTGATTAATAATTGACATTATCACCAATTTTTAGCTGAAGATTCGATCAGGTTAGTTGATTATGACAGCCTTACAACGTAAAAAAAAATGCTATCAGTTACAGATAACATTCCACACAATATCAGACAAAGCAAGGCAGGTATGGATCTATTGGTCAGTGTCATTCACAATATTTTTATAGAAAAAAGTGGCTAAGATAAATGTAGGTAAAACACCACCGAGCCACCCAAATTGACTATTATTGAACAGAATTTTACTGTGAAGTTATTTGCATCCGATGCTAAACTTATAAACTAAGATCTAGCTAGTGAAATATATCACATCAGTCATCAAAGTGATTAAATTTAACTATATAAGATTCACTAGGTTACACAGAATCTTTTCCTAAACTTCTACTGGCCCTCATTTCTGTATAAGATGAAATGAAATAAAGTGATAAAAAAAACAAAACATTCATATCATATATTTGACAATAATATAAACACACAAACGAGACATATGGATCCACAGAAAACAAAGCATGGTACGTGGTAAAGTACCTTGGTTATAAATACAGAAAAGACACTTGTTAAAGAATCAATAGACAAAAGATTTTTTTATTAAAAAGCACACGCAATAAGATTATATTAGAAATTATGATGGAGTGGGTTGATAACAAGATTTATATAAAAAAATATTTTGATTTATTAACCGGGCATTTGAGTGTTTCAGGTCACTTGGTACTAAGACTACTAGATTAACAATTCAAGAATCACAAGCTATATTTCTACCTTTCTGGGTGATTGATTCATATCTAATCCAATTTCCTTCTAGGTATGATTTGTTACAGAAATGTGAAGCTAGCTTTTATATAAAGAAAATTCCAACACGGTCTCTGACTAATATCATTAGTCATTACCATAAACAATAAAAAAGAATCTCCATGTCAGAAGCCAAAGTGCGTGGAGCATTTTCACCAAAGTCTATATTCTGCAATCTATATTCCATTAACACATTACACTGCAAGATCCTCCTAAGTTGATGAAAATGCCAAAAAAGTAAGCTAGTATTAAATTCTGGATTAGTTCCTTTCAAAATAAAAATAAAAAATTGAATTAGTTGATGAGGGAGCTTTTCTCTCCAAAACCTCATTGGCCAAATACTAGAGAATCATTAAATTAAATAGTTTTGATAAAAGGTGAAAGAAACAAAACCATTAATGTAGAGACAGTGTCCTAATCAAAAAGTTGTGCCCTACTACCGAACTGAGATTGGATAAGTAGGTGGGCCAGGCATGTTCCACGGAAGGAATGACACAATGCAGACAACACAATTGTTACATGGTACTGGTTCATCATAGGATGCTACACTACACTACATTAAGAAAACTAAAAATATTATTAAAGTTGGTATAAGCCAAGAAGATATATATGTAGAATAAATTACAATACTATACCATGTGGTTACTTTATTTCTCTATTGTAGCATACAAGACTAGCATTTAAACTTTGACCAACTGTCTGAGACCACAAACACAAGCCACACACGGGTTTATCAAAGATTTTGAAGGTGCTGGAGCGGATGAACAACAAGGATAATGTGTGGGTCTCAAGTCTCAACTTTAATCACAAAGATTTATTTACAAGGACTCGTGGCAAGGGACCAAGTGTTGAGTAGAAAGCTTCCATGGAGGACCATCTCCTCATAAAACTAACAAGACAATACAGTTCACTCACAAATCATAACCAAGATCATTGACACAACGTGCAAATGCAGAATGAAATCAAAACAAGAAATGGTGGGGTTAGCTTAAAGCTATTAAATTCACTTTCCATTAAAGAAAAAAAAAAGTTGGGTTTGCCTGTGCTAAATTCAGATTTTTACAAAAGGGAAGTTACGAATTAAGAATTTAAGATTAACCACCACAGCGAAGTAGCAAACTATTATTGCATATCTTTACCAAAGAAAATGCATAAACGTTTGACAATTGAAAAAAGAGAGAAGAGAAGAGTCATTGTGAAAACCTCTAATGGAAGGTCAAAATTGTTGGGAATTCCAACATTGAATACTGATATGACTAACATTTGGAATTAAGTCCAAATCCAAATTCTGAGAATGATCAAGTAAATATAGAAGATGGTGGTGATTGGAATGATAAGCACAAACACAAAAACACTATTAAATTAAATAAAAACATCCCAGAAAAAGTTTATTAAAAAACATAACAAAAAGAATAGTAATTTACAGAAACGCCCAATATCCAGCATTCCCAAAACAATTAAATAAAAAATAAAATAAAAATGAGAAAACGCTCCAAACACAGCCACAGCAAGGAAAAAAAAAACAACTTTTGGCACGAAAAGGTAGAGGCTTTAACCTTGGAACGAGGGAAAAATAACTTTTTTTTTAATGATATTTTCATTATTTACTTACTTTAGGGGAAGCGTGAGCGAGTTTGCCGGAAAAGCCGATCTGAGCCTCGATATCGGAGGGGCTGAGTCGGCGGGCGGCGGCAGAGGGGGAGAGTGGCGGCGAGGAGGGGCGAAGGTAGCGCTCGAAGATGGCCATGACGAGGAACATGGAGATGAGAATGGCGGTGGCGACGAAGCCGAAGGAGACGGCGTTGACGGAGCTGTCAAAGTTGGTCCAATGCTCGTCTCTGTGGACGTTCAGAGGAGCACCGATTGGTGGCCACCCATTGGTGTGCTCTCCGATCACCATTTTTGTTGCAAACTAAGGTTGTCTTGTACCGCTATGCTTATGTTGTTGTTGTTGCCATTTTTTGTGGCTTGAGACAGAGAGAGAGAGTAAAGTAACAGTACTAGAGTGTTACTGTGTTAGGCAATGGAGAAAGAGAGAGAGAGAGAGAGAGAGAGAGAGAGAGAAGGGAGAAGAAGAGAGGAGAGGAAGTGAACTTTGGAATTTGGATAGGAGTATAGGACCTCTCCTTTTCTATATATTTTGAGAGAAACGATAAAAACAGAAACACCAATTTCACAGTTTATACTTTATAGTACTATAATTGATCTTTTCTATTTTTTTTATCAGGATGTTTAATCACTAATGATGTGTTCCACCTCACAAATTTATCTAGATCTAAACTTAATTTTAATGAATTCATGTTTTAAATTATATAAAAAATGTTTATTTTAACTTAATCATTATCAAAAGAGTCTAATTTAATTGATTGAGTTTTTATAATTTCTCTTATACATGAGTTTAATTTTTATTTTTATGGATAAAAAAATAATATTGCTTTGATATAGGTGAAATAGGTTGAAAAAGAGGTAAATGAGTGAAAGTTAATGTTTTTTACTTGATTGGAAGAGCGGGCAGTAAATTGATTCTTTTTCATATATATAATTATATTATCCATCATTTCTCCTCGAATATGTGAAGATAAGAGAATAAATGAATCATGACAAATGACACACGAACACATTGATGTTGTTGTCGCTTATGCATGCACATTCTTTTTTTTTTTTTCTCTATCGACAAAGTGCACCCTAGACACCACACACGCTACCATCCTTCATCGCCAAAGTTTGCAACATACTACTAGACGCCATTGGGGTATCTGTACATGGGGGACAATGGTGCACAACAAGGGCGTTAGCGTTATCATTTTCATTCATTAGCGTTGAGACACAACGAAGAGGAATGAGACATTTTGAACCCGTATAGATGAAAAGAAATTGAAAAAAATAATAATAAATAGATTCTCACTCTATTTCTCTTCCATACCTCTTTAAACAAGTAACCTTTATTTTCACCCTATTCATTACCTATTTCTTTTCTCACCCGCCTACTTCATATTTGTTTGTTTCCTTCCTCTCTACCAAGCACACCTTTAAAGAGATTTTGTTTTAACCTCAAACATCGTTAGGGTCACCTCATCTTGTGTATTGTTCACTACTTCGTTAGGGTCATTGCATATGAGGTATTCTTCTCTTTGATGTTGGTTTGAGCCTCACGTTTTGACCCTTAAAAGGTTCATAAATGGATTAAAGGAGAAAGGTGTTTATAAACTGTCATTAGCCTCGATTCCTAAAGAGTATGAAACTAGTTTGGTGTTTCGAAACAATAGCCCTTAGTTTAGGCCAAGGGGTTAGAGGGAATGATAACTCTAGTACCAATGTTTCAATCTGATCAAGTCAGCTACATCGTCAAGATCATTGCATCTAAGGTATTGTTCGCTTTGGCATTAGTTCACGTCTCATAATTTTTTTTCTTAAAATGCACGTTAGTGAGTTAAGAGATGAGAATGTTTATAGTCTATTATTGGCTCTGATTCATAAGTGATGTGAGACTTTATTCGATATTAAAAAAATAAATAAATTTAACTAGTATTTTAATGTGTATTATGTAAGATAAAAAATATATATATACTAAAATTTAGGTTAAATTACTCCATAAGTCTCTAAACTATTTGATAATTTCTAGGAGTGTTATTGACACTTTTTTTACACTTTATTTCTAACATTTTTTATATGAATAAATGAAATTTATTGAAAAATATCAATTTTGTGGTTTTACTTTACAAAATAGTATTATTAAGTGAGAAGTGAAACCCACCAAAGTTGATGATTTATAATAAATTTTATAGAATGTTAAAAAGAGAATGTTATTAGTATTTATTATATTTTTTTGGTTTCTCTTCTTCAACTCACAAAGTAGGGTTTTATCATTGTTACCCTTTTATATATAAGGCGAGCTTTCTTATTTTTATCTTTTTATTATATCAGATATTAATAATGATATGTAATAATTTTGTATTTTTCTTCTTCTTATTATTTTTATATTATACTGCATATACTATTTATTTTATTATGTCAACGATATACTTCAAGATAATGATATTGATAAGTGTCAGGTTCATTTTATTTCTTAAATTTTTTTTATCATGTTATTTATTTTAATTATTACA
>PYAF01003192.1:366799-421239 GCA_007407185.1 Glycine tomentella
CGCCGTATTTCACGCTATTCGCGCCAAATATTCGAATCAAAAGGGTCTCCAGACCATTCTGGCGCTAACCGCGCCATAAACGGCGCTAACCGCGCCAACTGGGCGCGTCCATGGCGCTAATCGCGCCAAAATGACGCTATCCGCGCCATAAAGCCGCATGAAATGGCCTCTGGAGCGTCTCCCACGCTAACGGCGCCATGTTCCACGCTACTGGCGCCGCCACGCTAACCTCCACGCTGATCTCCACGCTGTTAGCGTGGGCACATTTTTTTTTTTTTTTTTTTTTTTTTGAAAACTGAGTTATTATATTTTGACCCTTAAAAGGTTCAATAATGGGTTAAAGGAGAAAGGTGTTTATGAATTGTCATTAGCCTCGATTCCTAAATAGTATGAGACTATTTTGGTGTTTCGGAACAGTAGTCCTTAGTTGAGGTCAAGGGGTTAGAAGGCATGCAACCCTATACTTGGTTTAGGCCTTTCATCTGGTGCCAATGTTCTAATCTCAAGTCAGCTACCATGTCAAGATCATTGCATCTAAGGTATTGTTCGCTTTGGTATTGGTCCACCTCTCATAATTTGTTTTCTTAAAATGCACCTTAGTGAGTTAAGAGATGAGAGTGTTTATAGTCTACTATTGGCTTTGACTTGTAAGTGATGTGAGACTTTCTTACATACCAAAAAAAAATTAACTAATATTTTAATATGTGTATTATGTAAGATAAAAAAATTATATACTAAAATTTAGGTTAAATTACTCCATAAACCTCTAAACTATTTCATAATTTCGAGGAGTGTTATTGATACTTTTTTTACACTTTATTTGTGACACTTTTTATATGCATAAATGAAATTTATTGAAAATATCAATATTGTGGGTCTCACTTTACTAAATCAATAGAAAGTATTATTAAGTGAGAAGTAGAACCCACCAAAGTTGATAATTTCTAATAAATTTATAAAATGATAAAAAGCCAATGTTACTAATATTTATTATATTTTTTTGGTTTTTCTTCTTCAACTCACAAAGTAGGGTTTTATCATTGTTACCCTTTTATATATAAGTTGGGGCTTTCTTATATTTATCTTTTTATTATATCAGATATTAATAATGATATATAATAATTTTGTTTTCTTCTTCTTATTATTTTTATATTATACTGCATATACTATTTATTTTATTATGTCAACGATATACTTCAAGATAATGATATTGATAAGTGTCAGGTTCATTTTATTTCTTAAATTTTTTTTATCATGTTATTTATTTTAATTATTACACTAATCAACATAAAACAAAACTATGATGTCTACTTAAAAAGAATTTATTTTAAATTTAATTAAAATATTTTAATATATAATATAAGATTAATAGTATAATACATAATTGAAAAAAGTATAATACTTGGTGACATTAATTTTAAGAGCTAAATAGGCCGAGTAATATTTTTAGGAATCACATCGGGTATATACAGTTTTAATTATTCTTAAAAAAATAATATTAAAAATTATTTTCTCTCTCTTAATTCTTATCTTTTTAGATTTTAGTGTGTATATTATACAAGACAAATAATTATTTTATAATTAAATTTTATTGTAAATAAATATTTTTAATATATAATTTTTGTGTTATATTTTGTATTTAGAGTAGATAATTTAAATTTTAAAGAATATTCATAAAGTGTTTACTTTTCTACCTTCCATTTTTGTTTTATGATAGCAGAGTCTCCAACGTGGGACATAGAAGTTCAGTACGTACCCAGTGGCCAGTATACGAGATTAAGCTATCTTTCATCAATTCATCTTGATAATGACGTGTATTATAATGATGGACTTAACTTTTATTATTTTTCGGTGGAAAGCTTATTTATACAATCATCCATCAAATATTTAAAGAAGTCTTATTATATGTTTAGTTTAATATTTATTTAGGAATTACTTTTTTCTACCAATTTTTAGAGATTTCTATTAAAAATAATAATCAAATGTGTGTTTATTAGATAATTTTTACCTAAAAAAGTAACCTTTTCAGTAATATGCTAATATAAAAATTGCAATAATAAAGAATTAATTTAAACTCTATAATAAAATATGAAAAACTTATATTAAACATTCCAACTTGCATTTAGAAAATATTATTTTTGTTTGCTAAATAATTGTATGAGGAAATAAAGGAAACATATTAACCCTTTCGACCTACAATATAAACTTTTTAGTAGCTGATGGGAAAAGAAGTTAAAGGTTGTGTGTTTCCCTAACATGATGAAGCTTTTTACTTTTGATCATGATTTGGACCTTTCCCTTTGTATTAGTGAAAAATAACATTTTTCATGTCTAATTCCTTTGTGTATGATTGAAGTTTGCATGCAAGAGATGGCTGAAGATTTTCCCAATAAAATTTCTTCCTTTCAAAGTCTCAATTATTTAAACTTTGTGTCTAATCAGAAATCGACAAACTTTAATAAAACTTAGTGGCTAATTTCTTAATCATATCCAACAAAAAAATGTCACTTGCATCTTCCTGTATCTGCTAAAATAAAAAAAAAGAGGACATGGAACATCTTATCTGTGAGTTCCCAGCAAAATAAAAAAGCCCAGCACTCAATAGTCAATACTCATTTAAAAATGATTTCTTTAATTAATTGTACTTTAATATAATTGGAAGAGAAAGGAAGAAATGGACAAAATGGAATTTTATCTAGACGATTTTTTATTCTTTTTATTTTAATTTAAAAAAATTGATAAAATATAATTTGATGAAAATCATTTTCAGCTTACAAAAAAATATAGTTATTTATGTATTAAAAAATAAACTTAAATACATTTTGAGTCTTTATAATTTTTTATTTATTTTTAGTTCTTGTAAATTATATTTATTTTATTTTTAATTCTTAAGATACTTTAAATTAAAAAGCGTGTTGACTTTAAATTGTCTTGAGGATTAAAAATAAAATAAATATAATTTGTAAATAAGAAAAATAAAAAATTGTAAGAAAAAACATTAAACCTAAAAAATACACGTGTTGCATAATTAAATTAAAAAATGTATTAGCAAAAATAATTGATTTTGAAAAAGTAGTAAACATGTCATTGATAAGGGCACGTATGCGATTTTTGAGTTGGATATTCAAGAACCGTGTGTCCATCATATTAATTATTATTTTTGTATAAGAGTTCCCCGTATTAGAAGTTAGATTTTAAGAACTCTTAAGAAATCTTCTTTTTTCAACAATATTATTTTTTAATCATTTGAAAGAATAAATATTTTTTTTCTCAAATATAATTCAAGAATTCAAATTCAACTCTATTACTACAACAAAAAATAATAAAAATTCTTATATCCTATATAATATCATAAAATCCGTAAAAAATAATCTAAGAACTCAGACTGAATTTTTTCAATAAAAAACTTTAATAATACTTTACTTAATTATTTTTTTAAGTCAGTATGATTATTAAAAGAGTTATCTCGTGTAATAATTAACCACTCTAAAGAGGCAATTTCATTTAGATGATATATATATATATATATAATTAAAATATATTATATGTAAAAATGTTATCGTATACTTTTAATCATAAGTTATCATATAATAAAGTTATTGAATTTGTGATAATTATTTAAAAAATATATCTAAACTATTTTTCACTGTAAAAAATTTATGCTACTAATATATTAAAAAACAAATTCTCTGTTCTAATTTAATTCACATACAAATATATACACGTGCTATACAACTCTTTAATGTTGGTTGCTGGCAATTAAATAAGCAAAAAAGAAAATTTTAAATTTCCTTCATCATTTTCTCTTTTATTAATAAGTTTTAAAAAATACTTTTATTCTTTTTCTCTTTCTTTTCAATTTCTTTACGTCTACTTTTCTGAAGACGTACTGCGTCTCTTTCTTTTCAGGCCTTGAGAATATAAATAAAGTTTCTTTTTGGCAATAGCATATATATAAAGTTAAGAATATAGCAATTAATGTCAGAGAAAGAAAAAACAAAAAGGATTTATTTTGGAATCTGTTTTGTTTTTAATTGTTATTTGTAAAATGGTTTACTTTGAGAAGGATTAATCAGGACTGTCAAGTAATTACCACTGCCACCACCGCAGAGGATATCAGTCCCATCATAGGTCTACAACATAAATTAATGAATAACTATTTTAATATGTTATAAAGGAAAAATTTATACTATTAGATAATTATATACCATGATAAAATATGTTCAGCCAAAAAAACACAGACAAAAGAGAAAGATAATTATAAAGTGTTATTTAATTAAAAGTAACATAATTATTGCCTGGAAAATAAATATTTTAATAATGTCATTGATTAAACACTCGAATTCATTCTTTATTTTAAAATTATCGATAATTATTTTAAATTAAATTATTTTGGAAATATAAAATGTTAATTTGAACTTAATAAAATATTTATCCTGGCGTGAATAAAAATTAAACTATACTAATAAAAATGCCAGGGCTGACACCTTCACACAATTACATTAAGCTGTAGAAGTAATAAAACTAAAATCCCTCACTAAAAACTTAAAGTTTACTTTATTGTTATTAAATTAAAATAAGATAAGTTTTTCTCCTACCATTCTTTCTATTATTTATCGATAGAGCTAGGTATATAAATAAAACTCATTCATTGTTAATGAGTCTAACTCAATTAATTAAATAAAATGTGTGAAATATTATAAATTTTTAACAATATATTTGATTTTCACATAAAAAAAATAAAGCTCATCCATTTGAACTTCCACCAGCATAACCCATTAATTGTATAGCTCGTCTGTTGAACATGTAAAATAAACGAGTTTTATTTATAGAAGCCTGCAAGGCTGCAACCACACTGTTTAGCTTGGATAAGAAAATATCCCAAAGGAGTTATATTCCATTACATCTGATGGGTAAGGCACTCTAATTTTTATGACTTTATTTTTTATGACTTTATTTGTCAAATTCTTTCTCTATTATATTACATGAATACCTATACTTGTCAAAGGCCAAAGTAATTATATTACATGCCACATTCTTTTATGACTTTATTACACAAATAATAACTATACAACTAAAAGCAAAGAACTATTATTTTACTTGTTGTATATATGAATGTCTAAGTTAGACACTCTAGTATTGTGAACTTTGCAAACTTATGCAGGCTGTCAGATGGTCAAGTCCGTTTAATCGTCTGAGGATTTAACGAGACAAACTAAAAAGTTCACTTTTTTTAATGATAATAAATATATTAAATTTTTATGTACAAATGAGATTTATTAAGTGTTATAAAAAGGTTTGTGTTAAATAATGAAATAGTTATTGTATATATTCTTCATATCAAAGGTTAAAATTATTTTAATTGAACATGTGTTGAATGTGACGAAATTGGACTTAATGCAATACTTTCACAATTAAAAATAGCATTCAATGTACTTATTAACTAAGTTGTGTCCAAAGCTTTATTGAAAGCTCAACGTCTAACACGTTGTTTGCTCTCGTTTAACCTTTGTTCAATCTTAATTCAATGTTAATCTTATATGTAAATAATTATGCATTGCATGTTGGCATTTAAGGATAAGTCCAATTAAAAGTGATTTAATAAGTTTTAGGTAATTTGGACTTTAATGTATCTAATAGGGTATGAATCTCTAATGTGTAAAGACAATAAGGTAGTTTTATCTTTATAATGAGTTAAGATAGAAATATCCAAAAGATAATTCCAGGGTTATCTATTAAATAAGGTTATGGTCTTCCAATTCACAGTATGATTACTATTCTCATTTTTCTGATATCCAATGCATCATTAGAGAGGGCCATAGAGAAAAACTAAAATATATTCTCTCAAGAAAGTACGTGTTAATGTGAAAGATTAAATCACACAACTCTAAAGAACCATTGATCATCATGAAATGAACATGTATGCTTCCGCCTTCGATTACTTATATTATATAAACATATTAATAGGAAGTAACCTTGCCTTTGGAATAGGTATTTGGAGATATCTAGGATGTTACTTTGTATATAGGTTGGGGTACCCTTAGTGCCCTACTCATATTTAAATAGTTTTTTCTGATTCAAAAAAAACCTAAGAAATTAATTTAGTTCCAACAACCTTGACTAAGAAAATTTACACAATCTTTTTTATCTACAGTTTTAAATTTATTTTGAGAACTTATAACTCCTATTCTTTGAGATTGACTGTAGTCTAGACTTGGAGCAGAAAAGACAATCATGATTGCCATCAGTTATTTAGCTTATATTTCAAATTAAAACCAACAAATATATGAAGTCTATAATAGGTCTTTTTTATACACGCTCCATGAGAGAGAGAGAGAGAGAGAGAGAGAGAGAGAGAGAGAGAGAACACATATATATGATGCCATAATGGAAGATGAGGGGAGAAATTGAAAACTATTTTGATTGGTATCTTGCCAATGAAGTAGGTCACACCTGCACGATTGGAACCTACAAATTGTCCTCATCCTATTTCCTTTCATGTGTTCATCCCCTTTTTGGTTTTTTAAAGAGTTTTTCTCTCTTCTGTGCTCTTGTGCATGCCAGTATATATGATTTGTGGATAACTATTGTATTATTTTATACATTTAAGTGAATAGAAATTGATTAATTATGATTTTACAAAAGTTCTATTAATAGAAAAGTACTACTTATTTATGTTTAACTTAACGAAATTTCCAGGAAAATAATACGATCGAATTGAAGAGTCATAAAATCACACGTATGATCATAACAAACAACACTGTTCAACGTGCAAGGGACCAAGGAGAACAATATGAATCCGCTCATAATGCATCATGTCTTTGTGTCCCCTCTTATGCTTCACGTAGAAAATGCAAATGTTTGGAAAAACCGAGCACATGCACTTTGTCTTCCTCACATTAGAAGAATTATTATGAACTTTATCAATGAAAAAATCGAGAAATATTAATAATATATTTCCTAAACAATTCTTTTAAATTTTTTATTAACAATCACACAACTTTATATCTTTTCGTATATGATAAAATCTTTTTAACGGGCATCTCAATAGTCAATAGCATAAGAAATTAATAAATTAACAAATTTTATTTATAAAAAATACACAAACAATGTAAAATATCTTTAAGTTATCATTTGATCATAAATAAACATATATGATAAATTTAGGGTTTTTTATAATTTTTTTTAAAATCATGTATATCACATGATTTTTATTGATAAACAATGCAACTTTTTAGTGAGAGTATATATAGATCGAAATCAAATTCTAATGTTGTTTTTTTTTCCTTAATCAATACTTTATTTTTAGAGACCACATGTAATTTTGGTAAAAAATAATCATACTTAAACAGGTAAAATTATTATGAACAATAAAATTATTTATTAAATTATTTAACACAAGTATATATATATATATATATATACATACTTAGATTCGAACTCCATTAAGTTGAAACAACAGGTTCTGTTAATTTACGCCTTCGGTGGTTTCTTAATCAATAATTAAAATACATTTTTCTATTTAACAAATCTTATTCATAGTTTTGTCATTTTTAATATATTTTTATTAATAATAAATAAAAATGTATTAAAGAGTATTTTTTAAAGGAAAATTTATACTTATATTTTTTGTTTAATATATAAATTTATATAAATGTCTTTCATTTTTTTTAAATTAATAATGTATTTTAGATCCCGACTTAGACATGAAATCACAACTGGAGTCTAGAGATACCATTTTACCTTAAAATAAACCAATTTGGTAGGAGGAAAATTAGTTAAATATTAAATAAGAAGTTACAAATATCTCATCTTCAATAATAATAATAATGATAACAATAATAATAATAATATATTTTATATATGTACATTGAATTATGCTTGTTTGGTTCTCTACTCAGGAAGTCTACTCAGGAAGTCACCTGGCTCTTAGGCCTTTTAATTATTAAGTGGCAATTTTTTCTTTCTAATTTACTAAATGGAGACATTTTTTGAATTATTTATCAATGGAAAAATCATATGAAATGTTACAACTTCAAAAGTTATATGATTTTTGGGATTTAATGTTTTTTTAATAAAGTCATAAACTATTTTATGATTTTTATTTTATTGTTTATTTATTTTTTAAAATTAAATGTACTAAAGTCATAAAGGACTATGGGTAACTTTAAAGTCATAAATTGTCCTCCAACTTTATGATATTATTAACTAATTTAATTTTGACAATTAATCCTACAAAAAAATATAAACAATTTTTAAATATTTTAAATAAGAAAATAATTTACTAATAAAAAACTTCATAAAACATTAAAATAATCAAAAGAATACAAATTATTCACAAACATAAAAATAGAAAGTACACAAAATATTAGGGGTCAACTTGCTTATATAGATAATTATTACTATTATATCATTTAGTTTTTTATATAATGAATATTTCTTGGATTTATTTTAAATTGATTCGTCTATCGTATTATATATATAATTAATGATGTACTTTTTTATGGTAGGACATCATCCCACTATTAATATTTAAAAAATAAATAAAACTGTGCCCATTACTTTTTTAATTTAAGTATTTTGTTTATATCTTTTTTAATTCTCTTACAAATAATAATTAATATTATTAGAAACATAAATATAGAAAATAAATAACTTACAAATAATTAGAAAGATCACAAAAAAACATATAACTTCTGTACCTCGAATCATAATCGTCTCTACCACTTACACCAATTTAATAAATAATTAAAAAACTATCCCCTTTGATAAATCAGAAAAAAAAAATACCCCTAATCAACAAAACCCCGTGGCTCCTAATTAAGTGAAGTGTGAAGCAAAAGGTTCCCTACTCCAGTCTTTTTCCACGTGTCCATTACCACATCAGCTCAATATGTGTCGGACACTCGGACTTTTCAGGCCCCAACCCAACATGTGGTCCACCATAAGATTGTCTCGTATATCCAACGGCTCTGATCGATTTGAATATGAATCCTTGTCGTTATTTGTTATATACGGTGGTCAAAGTGTGAGAGCTCAATAACATCTTTGTCCACTGATGTTGAAGGGCTCACGCTGCCACGCTTGCATGCCACCCTTCGCACGTGCAAACATCTTTGCGCAAGATGATGTGCATGTGTGGCTTCGCTCGCTCGTGCTGGATTGATTCAGCCTTTGCTTCTCAACTTTCTCTTCTTTTCATGCCATGTTACACCTTTTGATTGCTATTCATATGCTTTTGAGCAAAATTGAGAAAAAAAAAGAGAAGATAAAAACTAAGATAAATATAAATGAAAAATATATCTTATTTCTCTATTTAAATAAATAAGAGCACTGTGAAAAAAAATAAGTCATATAAAAATCTTTTTTATCAAATAAAAATTAATTTTATTTCAAACAAATTATAACTTTTTATTACATTATCTTTTAACCATCAACAAGTAGTTGACCCAAATAATGACTAGTTTAATAATTTGTATTTTGTAATTAAGTGGTGAAAAATTTAAAAGTTGACTCTCTTATATATGAAGAAAACTTGGGAACAACTTATTTGAGTGCCTTCATATCCCTAAAAATCATAGTTTTAGTGAACAATCAAATTAAATATACTCTTTGTAATTTTATGCTTATCCAAAATTTTGTTCTTTTAAAATTTGATTTACCGTCCATTTTTGCATTAAAAAAATTATTCAATTTTTAAGAAAATTAAATAAAAAATTAACTTCATTTTTTTACTTTCTCTGTTATCAAGGGGATCAAATTTCTTCATTTTTTTAATAAAATTCTTTTGTTCTTAACAATCCACTCAAACAAATAGTAAAAAAAAAATGATATTTTCATTATATTTCTTTTTATTTCCGTTAAACTAAATCAATAGTGATTCCTAACTTGATAGGTGAGGAAAGCTTAAGTAAAGCCTTTCAATGGGGCTGGGCTTTTGTACCTTTTTGGGGTACACACTTTATAACATAGAGGGCCTCCATGTGTGGGCTTCTAGAGTTCGTGTTTATGCTTACAACAGGCAGTGGGTGGAGCCCATAATATATGAATTGGGCCCACATTACAGATGGACTATTTTATGGGCTTGTCGTTAAAGACATGCCCTTGGTTGTGGTGTTTGCTCACTTTGGCGAGAGCTTTAAGACCAGGCAATTAGAATCTTTCCACTTATTGCACAGTTAGTGGGACAGTCTCACAAACACAGCAACAAAAAAAAAAGTAATTTACTTCATAATATTTACCATACTTTTTTTTACTGAAATATTTATTTAGCATACCTTCAACAAGGGAATATATAATATGAGAAAAAAAATCGAGAGTGAGATGATTAAATATGGACGGTATAACCAAATATGAACGGTCAAAATTTAATATTATGTAATCGTCTAAAAATTTATGTGAGTCACATATTTTTTTGACATTAAATCTTAATCCTTTGTGTATAATTTAAATTTAATCTTTTCACTCTCATACAAAATATTTCCTCTTAGAAAATATGTCCTCCCTTCATCACTGTTTAAATGGTCATAATACTAACGTTTTCTAATGTACCAAAAAATATACTAACGTTTAATAAAGAAAAGTAGAAAACTCGCTCAAAAACGAATGTCTAACATAAATACCAAAGAATGATTCTCTAGAAAGAGCTAATCTTTGCGATTAATGATTTGAGATATCATAGATGCGCGTGCCATCTCGTGAAATCACCTAAAATAGCAGCATTTTTAGCTTTGGGCCCAACCAAAAGTTGGAAACACATCTCCAACTCCATTTTCTTGTTATGATATCATGATTCATGAACAAAACAAATTGCATTAATAATTCTGATACAAGCTGTATGTGTAATTACACAAGCTCAGAAAGAGAAAAGTGAGAAAAAAAATGTAACTAACATGGATAAAATTGCAACAAACTAAACTAACAAATACTAATTTTGTTTTACTGGATTTATTTCTCCACTCCATTGTATCTGTTTAAATGTTTAAGTAAATGTTCATTATAAATTTCTAACATATTTATTCATATTTCATTGATCTTTGATTTAAAGATATTCCTTCTTGACAGTTGATGTTATCGATCATTTTTATCATTTTTAGGTTCTGTTTGATAATATAAGTTGGCATTGATTTAGTTATGAACACAAATGGAAGAACAAGGGATTAGGAGGGATAGTTTTGTGTGGGGAATAGCAAGAGAGTGGCTAGGGATATAGTTTGTGAGGAATTAGCGAGAGATAATTGCAAAGATTACTGCTCTTATGTTCAAAATTTACCAAATACGCACATATATAACTTATGTAATGTAATTTGATGATAGTAAAGACTATAAGCACGACAAATGAAAACTGATACATTCAATAAAAGTGGAACGAAAGAAAAAAAAATAAAAAGCTCAATATCATGAGTGTAAGGATTCGAACCAGTTTTTTTTTTTTTTTTTTTTGTTTCAAAATCTTGCATAAAAGTTGTTATCAATAAGCTATATTGATGGATCAACTATCAAAATAAACTCAAAAGATCTTATAAACCACCGATAATATATCTTTATAAGTTCTTCTAAACACTCTCACAAGTATTTATAGTAAAAGATAAATTTAAATAAGTTGTTCATAAGCTCTTTCAAATGGGACCAAACTCTTCTTTCATCATGGAAATCTAATATAAAAGAATATATTCCCGAACATATATGTCTGAAATTCAGAATGCATTGCCAACAGTGATGCACATGGAGTTTTGAAAAGTGCTATGGGGAAGATTAATGTGCCTAGAAACATTGGCCTAGCGATTGATAACCAATGATTTGGAAGTTGAAACATTAGTTCATTTCTAATTAAATATTTCTAAACTTAATTAGGAGTCTTGATCACCGATTCCTCCCACGCTTCATTCTAAGCTGTCCTTAAATGATGGCTAAATGAGTAGCCAATGCAATGATAATGATAATATTCACACCCATTAGGATTGAAATGATGTTGCTGAACGCAATTTAAAAATCTGAAATGATCCTAAGCATCTTAAAAGTCCTATATTCAATTATTCATTAATATCAAAAATTCTAAAACATAACATTCCAATAAATCCCAAAACTTTACACAAGATATTTTTTTTAAGAGGTGACAAACCAGGCAAAAGTCACGTGGTCATAATCATGCATAAATCCAACCAAATACAGCTTGCCTTGCAAAATGCATAATAAAATTAGGCAAAAGTCACGCATTGATTATAACTTGTTGTCTACGAGTTAAGCATAAAGATGACTCCACGCGTTAACGTTTCCCCTTAGTTCCTTCTCCTTGTCTTTTTGATTTTCTGCTTTTCATTTTTAAAGCACATGCATCCATGACAACAAGAGTCGCACAACGCAGGAAACTATCTTTTTTCTTTCTTTCTAGCTAGACAATAGGTATTCTTTGTTTAAAGTAATTATGTTCAACCTAAATATGATTATGAGTAACAAAACACTCTCTCATAATAACTTGAACTTGAAACCTCGTGATTAAACTGGAATAATCCTACACAATTGATCCACACACTCGGTGTTACCAAAGGCTACCAATAAATTAAGTTCATTTTCTCACCCTGCAATTAATTAATTTCATTGGCTCAAGGCTCTTCCACGCATTTGTTGTTGCTGATGTGTAAAAAATGTGGACAAGGGACATTATGTTGTTCTTCCCTACCCTTTGATGATCATTTACCCTGAAACCTGCCAAGAGAAATAATTGAGTCCCAATTGGTGCCATAGTTAGGTAGCGTTGGTTGGGAGGCCAGTGATAACAGTTGGTCTCCATTGTGGAAAAGGGCTTGATTATGTGATCCATCAACTTCAGTCCAAAGCTTGTCACCTTATGTCTCAACATGCCCCTTCCATGCATTCAAGCAATGTGCATGTATATCCACAGAACTGAGATAAGAAGCATTTGCTACAATATGATTATTTGACACATCCAATTGCCACAAGGTCCCATCCTTTTGCTTGTTTGTCATACACCTAAGCTCTGAGTCCTTTTTTTTGTAATCAGGATATTTTTTGGCAAAATATCAAAGACTAATTTCTCAAGGTATTAAAATCCATGTTGGTCTCTCCTAACAAGCATTTTTCCATACCACACCTTGTTGGTTTGAATAAACTTATTATAACATTTTTGGTGGTTTTAATATTATTTTCTTACCAGTGTATAATTTATGCATTCTATAAGATAAACATTTTTTTTATACAGTTCAAATTTATAATGAATACATATTTTTAAATATATGTAAGTTATATTTTGGATTTATAAGGTATAATTTAAATTATAATACAAGGTTATTTTTAATTATTGATTTTTAAAAAAATAATATTATAATTCAATTTAGAGACAGATAAAAAGATAAATTAAAAGAGATAAATAGTTAAAAATTAAGTATATAAATAAATATAAAAAGGTAATTTGAGATGATTGAGAATTATCTTTTTATTAATTATGAAGGTAACATGTAAAACTTACATACAAAAAAGATTGAGAAGAGAAGGGATATTAAAAATGTCTAACCGAGGGAGTGAAAAAAATGAAAATTGCAATCTCTAAATTATATATTCTAATTTAAAATATGTAAATTAATTAGAATCAGGGTTTCACACTAATAACTTACATAATAAAATTTGTGTTATGAATTAGATAAGTTAAACCCTAATTTTAATTATACAATATTAACAAGTTACAAAACTGCTTTAAAGTTTTTTCATTTGCAATTTCTCTAACTATATACACATTCCCTAGCCATGTGACATTATACCTATGTAATTGCACTGGCTAACTAGTAGGCATGGCAACGGGGTGGGATGGGGGCGGGTATTACATTCCTCGTCCCCGTCCCTGCCCCCGTCCCCGCTCCTTGCCCCCGCCCCCGCCCCCATTCCTCGCCGGATTTTAAAATCTATCCCCATCCCCGCCTCCGTTGGGGGTCGGGTTTTCCCCGCCCTGCCCAGCCCCCGCTATTTCACTAAAATTTAAAAAATAAAAAAAATAATATAATTTTTTTATTGAAAAATCGGATAAAAAAGTTAATTATGTAACAAAAAAATAATAATAACAAACTCACATTTAAAATATGGGGATTATAATTTTAAAATTACAAAACAAAATCAATCAATTCAATTAAAAAAATTAGAAAATAATATATTTTTTTATTTTTTAATATTATTTATTACGGGACGGGGAGCGGGGGCGGGACGGGTATCAGTAACCCCATACTCGCCCCTGCCCCCGCTTTTGGCTACCGGGGAAAACCCGAACCTGAACCCGAACCCAAAAAATTCGATTTTTCCCCATTAAAATCGGGGCGGATTCGGACGGGTACCCACGGGTTCGGGTCCCGTTGCCATGCCTACTAACTAGCCAAATGTGCCACGTGTCAATATCAGGATGGTCCACCTCCGCAAATAAGATTCTGCCAGCATTTGCCAACATGGACTTCCCCCTGCCACGTGGATTTTATTGTCACTAATGGTGCAGGCAAAATCATACCTCGCCACACCAAGTGAAAGTGGTGCACAATTGAACCCTTAATTGAATGGTTCTTAAGTTACAAGTGAGGACTGTTCTGTTTGTACAACTCGGATGCCTACATCAACCAAATCAGGTGATTTATCATAATTCAGAAACCTCTCACTGTGACAAAATTGGTCACCAATTATGAAAGTTGAGTCTCTAAGGAAAACCGTAGCTAACCCTTTCATTTTCAAGTGACTGTTGCTTTCTGCACTTCCCAAGTTATTTCTTGTACTTTTTATGGAATATTTTTTGACCTTTCGGATTCATCATTCTAAAAACCAAAAAAGGGAATGCATTCCCAAATGTAAAATTACATTTCGAATTGACTATTTCGAAAAGCAAAATGGAAGTGCAGAAAGCAATAACTTTTTCAAGACTTGCCAATCCATTGGCCCTGAGATTGAGCCCACGAAACTCCATGTGGTGTTGGTGCCGAGGGAGCGAACCCATTTGGATCTATATATGGGAGAAAATGTAGTGTCACTTCCACTAATGGCCGTTGGCTTTTTTTTTTTTTTTTTTTTTTTTTTTTTTTTTTTTTTTTTTTTTTTTTTTTTTTTTTTTTTTTTTTTTTTCTTGTTTCAATGGCAAGTGGGAAAAGTAATAAGAGAAAAGGTATGTTTGAATAATTTTTTCTACAAGTACATAGGGAGAAAATAATAATAATAAAAAACAGAAATAAGTTTCTTTATAAGTTAATATTAATTTATACAATTTAAAAATAAAATTTATGAGAAATTAACGTGAAAAAATTTCTATAAATTAGTTTGTACATATGGTAATTTTAACTTGGGAAAAAATTAATTTCATTTTTCTTTTTTTATTCTTTTATTCTTACAAGTAACTTTTAGAGAAGTTTTTTCAACCAAACCTAGGAGAGTAAGAGGAGTCATGATATATGCAAGGCTGACAGAAATTTACGAAGATCTTGTGATTTGTGAGCATCGCCTATGCATAACTCATGGAAATGAAAAGGTGTTTTTGGTTATTTTTATTGGTAAAAAAAAAATTATTTTCTGGTATTGCTTCTTTGTGTTTGTGCTTATTTTTTGTGCACCCTTTGTATTGGGCTTAAATTCTGAAATGGCCCAAATCTAGAATGAATATTTATTTGTTAATAGGAAAGAAAAACTAAGGAAAAATAGAACATATGAGACAAAATTGGATGTTGACATCTCTTAATCTAATATACACAAAATTTTATAATTATCTTTCATTTATTGATATGATTATTATTAAAAGTAAGGAGCTTCTCTGGTTTTTTAAAAGATTTAGCCTTGGACAAATTGCTATTTTGTAAGGAGAAGTGATGAAGCTACTTTTTGGTGGTTTAAAGCTCACTACTAGTATACTATTCGAAACTTCACCTGATAGATCAATTTTAGGGACTTTTACAAAATACAAGATATAATATTTAACTAATATAAATTGATACAAGCGATTAAAAATTCACAACTAATTATCATATTTTTTATGAGTGTGGATTCGAATTTCCTAATAGTGTCTTTTCCTACTATCATTTTTATTAAAAAAAACAAGATATATTACTCATTAGAAGGGAAAAAAAAGCTTCAAATCAGTGAGAAAAATAAATAAAAAATAAAGTATTCTTCAATAGATATAATCGTAACCTTTTTTTTTTTTTTTTCTTATCTTTAGCCGTTTACGTGAACAATTAAAGATGATTGAACTGTTCTTCTCACTAAATATTCTTTTAAAAAAAGCACATAATGTTGAAACCAAATTTTGCTTTGGAAATTGGAACATCCTTCGGATATACACAGAAGGCGAAATTACAGAAAAGAAAAGGTGCGAATCCGACGAAGCAGCCACGCAATGCCAACAAAAATCACAGGAAAAGTACCACATTTTATCCGAATACATTAAATTATAAAACGGTAGTGGGGCCCACACCACCACCACCGACTTGTCCCAATTAAGCAACTAACACAAACACTGTTTTTACTTTTTTCTTTCTTTCCCTTTTGACTGCTACCTAACTTCTGCACGTAAAACACCCATCACCATTTTCCAACTCACCCTTTTCCTTAACCCCCCATTCTTTCACACTTTCACACTTTCACCTACCTTGCGTTATCTCAATAATAACGTCCCATTAATAAACAAGTAAATGCGAACTTTAACTCAACAATGAGCATAGTAAACATCTAAAAAAAATTAGTTTTGTTTTAAGGGTCAATGGTACTTTAGTCTATCAAAGTGTAGAATCGTGATGATTTAGTCTAAGAAAAAAATAAAAATTAATTTAATCTTTAAGTATATAAAAATATGATAATTACATCCTATTATTGAGTTTAACTATTTTATCATTGAATTTCAACGACCAATTATTTGATATTAAAGTATTAAATCTAGATACCAATTTGATATTCAAATTTAAGAGAGACTAAGTATATGTTTGAATTATCGAGAGGTTATAGAAACAAGTCCATTCATACTTATATGTTAAAATTGTCTCATACTTTATACCAAAACAAAATTATCAAAATTCCAAACACGCATTAAGGTTGTGTTTACAAAATTAATATGACACAGACAAAAATGCAGGGAGAGGGTTTGATACGTCATATTTTAATACGAAATAAGTTACTAGCTTGTAGGCATGAAACACTTAATGTTTAATTTTATTCCTACTATTTTTTTAGATATTATTTATAGTTTATTTCTCATTTATTTTTTCTTAAAATAAATGAAAAATATATAATTTTATTTCTACTATATTTCTCTCCTTTTAAATGATTTCTCTTCTATTTTCATCTACTTTAATTTTTCTCATCTAAATCAAATATAACTTAAATTGTGACCTTATTATACTTTTAGGATGAAAATCTCCTGTCCCTTAAAAAAAATGAAAGTCACCGTTTACCCTATATTTAATTTGGAGAAAAGAAGGCACGCGCGCATAGATCGCGTGAGGGAATCTGGCTGTTTATTCCTGGTGAACAATAGTGAACTAGCAGTGTGAAAAACAAGGGAGGGGAACAGGCCAATGATAAGGCGCGGCGCACGATTTCTTAACCTGCGCACCCTTCCGTAACGAACCCAAATCGTATTTAAACTGCGCACATTGCGTTCTTCACGTTCAACCACTCTCTCTCTATAATTTTTTTTAATCTTTTTGATTTGATTCGCTTCTGGCTTTTTTTCTGACTCTGAATTGGGACGAAAAATCGAACCTTCGAAGAAACTCAGAAAACTCAGAAACCATCGCTGACTCCGCAATTTTCGTAGATTCCACACACACTCTCTCTGTTTTCTCCGCTATGCGATTCGATGAAGTGATTCTGAATTCGGAGGAAGATTTTTTGTTTCTGTGGAAGTATAACAGCTTAAGAAAGCGCGTTTAGGGTTTTTTTTGTTGTTTGCGGTGGTGCTGTTGTGATGGCGGATGCTGATGTGGACCTTTCGGGACTGTTCACCGGTAATGCCGACGAAGACGACATGTTTTATATAGATATGCATACCGTCCAGAGGGTTCTTGATGAAGACGACGATTGTTACTTTCAGGAGGTAGGGTTTCTTCTTTGCCAAAAACAGAGTGAAATTCCGAATGCTGTGATTGTTTAAGGTTTCTCTGAAAACCGAATCAGTTATTGAACCATGTCGAATGAAGTGTCTTGTGATAGAAGAATTGAAGCTTTTGTGTAGTGACAACGTTAATTTAATTTTTTTCCTATTTATTTATTTATTTATTTTACTCTTTTGAGTTGAAGATGTAATCTCCACAGAATCTATCCGAAGGCCAGTTGTTTTTAATTTTTTTGCCACTAATAATTAATTTTCTCTAGATAACTATTGTTTAATTTGCTACTGTATTTGATTATTTATTTATTGTCTAGTTCATCTAAAGTAAGAAATTCATGGCAAGGTTATTAACAGTGCAAAATTATATAGTTGGACTGAAGTGGTAGGAATAGGATCCAAACTCAATGAAGCATGCGGTGTGTGTGACCTAGGAATGGTTTTTGTAAAAGAAAAAAAAAGGTCAATTTTCATGCAAGGACATGGAGGGTGTTTACCGCTAGGCAGATTTGAAGTGATTTTGTTTAGAAAAAAAAAATGTGATGCACAAGTTATTTATTTAGTTTTTGAAGCTCATTGCTTCTGTATGTTATACTCACAGTCACTGGACAATTGGAAATGCCAGTGACGTGTCAATCTAGTGTCACTTAGTTCCATTTCAAGTGCGAAGGTCCTGAGTACCTTCCATGCCTAAAACCATTTTTTATATTTAAGAAATGATAACTAATCCATGTAATTATCGTTGCAAGTGAAAATGTGTTATAATGTCTGGGTCCTGGGTCATGTATGTGTTACTCTGTCAGGTTCAACATTTTGGATATCAGGGTATATTTCTTTAATATTGGGCTGTTAGGAAGAGAAAATGTTGTAATTTTTTTCACACCTTTCATTCTTTTGAATTGCTTACTAAAACAATGAAGGATATTTGGTTTTATAACTGTTTTTCCCTGCCGTCAAACTTATCTTTGCAGATGGCGTTGTGTGATCCTTGTAGCCAACCTCACCTGGTAGGATAAGGCTGTGTTGTTGATGTTTGTTGTTGTTTTCATATTGACGAGTTGGTGTTCTGCTTGGAGTTTGGGAAGCTGTATCGTCTATCACTTTATGTTATTCATAGAAAAATAATTGGGCCAAAATTTTGCATTTTAAGATATTTTTTAGTTGAAAACAAAATTGAAAGGATTGTCTTATTTTAAATCCAATCCTGTGATTTTAGCTCTTTTCAGTATCATTTTATGCTTTGGTACTATTTTTTTCAATTGCCCTGACTTTTGTATGCTTGATATTATCCTTATACCTTTTTATTTTATGTCCTAGCAGAGTAGTCCCGAGGATTCTTCATCAAAAAATATTTCACCTAGTGAATCTGGCATTCATGACACTTTTCAGAAACAAAATGGTATTTAAACTTCTGTGGTTTTTCCTGTAATATTATTTGGTATACTTGTTGGTTGCAATTGGTCTGTCAATGATGAGAAATGGACATCTTGGTTCTTGAGTTAATTCTTATTCATGGATGTAATATGAAATTACTGATATTAATGTCTTGATTTGGATTGATTCCTTTGCATATTCATTAGGGTCTCAAGTGTTAGAAGAACCACATTTTTCTAGGTTGGGCCTTGCAGATTCAGTCACGAGCTGTTCTCCATTCTGCTCAGATGTGTCAGATTCTGGGGTCAGATGTTCAGTTGGTGTATCTGATTCTGCAGCAAATTCTATGCTTGGTTGTGAACGTGAAAACCGGGGACCTCAATCTCAGGCTTGCTCTTCCCCAAATGCTTTTCCTGGTAATTTCAGTGACTCATTCTCTCCAGGTGAAAGTCATGAGGTTTTCTGCACAGAAAGGAGCGGAGTTTTTAAACATGAGATACCTGCTTATAGTGTAGAAGCAAGTTTCCCCGAGGCACAGTCAAACAAAATATCAATTTGTGGAGATAATTTGAATCTGAGTATGTGGATTGGTGAAAATGAGAGCCAATTCAAGCATGTGGGAGAGGATGTTGAATCTGAACGTATGTGAAATCTTCACTGGGTTATCATTGTGAATACTCTCAAAATTTCACTTTAGATCATTGTATATCTGAAACTTGGGCAACAATCTGATTCTATTTTCTACTTGCAGATGCTTCACTCAGTTCTATTGTTGACAATGATGATGTAAATATTGAAGGTTATGTTGAAGAAATCATTGCAGGAGTTTCTGGGCAACAGGAAAATGACTCATGTACATCTTTTGAAGCATCATTTATGGATGCTGATAGATCTTTGCATGTCACTACTTCAACTGATTCTACTATTGGTCAAGGTTCCCATGTTTCCAGTGATTTCATTGACTACCATGTATCTTCAAACTGTTACCAGGGAACACATCATGGACCCTTTGTTGCTGACTCTTCTCTTGGTTTTGTGCCTAATGGTATTTATTCTCAATTGTGGCCAAATGAAGAAATGATGAATAACATTAAGGCTGAAAATGTGGAGTTAAATTCTGATATTGCATGTATGAGTAATGGCATGCCCTCAAGCACTACTGGGTGGATGCCTTTTCAGGATAGTCAAATTATGTTATCTGATAATGGTTATCCATCATTTCATTCTGGTAAAGTTAATGTTGATGACATGTCATCACTGTCTCTTTCAGCTTGTGCTTCATACATGTCATATGGAGACCATTACCAAAACAATTTTCACTGTGATGATGCTGAGTTCAACGTAGGCCAAGAGGTGAAAGCAACACCTGGTATTTTTTCTTCTGTAGGATGTCAGGCTTACCAACGTTTTGAGAATGAGAATAATTTTGCAGTTATATCTGGGATATCCAATCAATATCAAGATAGCATTGGTGGAACGGCCAGTTTTCAAGGAAACTTGGACAATTTGAATTTAAAAGCTGCAGACATATCTTGGACCCATCCCCAAGCACTAATTACTAATGAGAAGCAGTTTGGTAGTGTTAAGAGAGAAGGAGGGATTCAAAATAACTTTATTGATTCTCATCTTTCAAAAGGAAGAACTAAGAATTTCCATGTTGAGGAAGACCCTGATGTTTGCATTATTGAAGACATCAGTCATCCTGCTCCAACGAATCGATCTGCAGACATTGGGAATTCCCTTAATATATCTCAATCTTCTAGATATATTGATTCCCAGTCTTACATGGTTGGAAGTACAAGGATGAAGGCATGTGATGAACGGAATATATTACGAGTTGCATTGCAGGTTGGCTGTTTTATTTTATGGTTTTTATCCTTGGTAGCTGTTGGAAGATATGGGAATATTCGTCTCCCACTGCACATAACCCTTGTGTGGTTCATTGTAGGATCTATCTCAGCCAAAGTCAGAAGTTAGTCCACCAGAAGGATTGTTGGCAGTTCCTCTTTTAAGACATCAGGTTACTATTCCTGTCCATTTTTTTATAAATAGAAAACTTTTTTATTATTTATTCAATGAATGAATGAATCAGTCATATCGATACTTATGCTATGTCACACACTCACACTTGAGCACACTCTCCTTGTCTTTAAAGATCTGAAATTTCCAAGTTGCCATTATCCTAAAGTTCATTGTCATGTACTTTAATTCAATTCCTTGACAATCAATAATTATTTCCTCTTATAATAAAAGAAAATCAAATTTTCTCAGGGATAAGATTGTTTAGACAAGAAAATCATCATATATACATGTAAATTGTTTGGAAAAATTGCCTTGTTGCCTTGTTGGATTATATGCGACAAGAACTTTGGTGTACTTTTCAAAAGTGTCGAATTCTGACTGCTGAGCTGATCTGTATATTTGGGACATCCAACATTTTGACTAATTGTAGTTGTCCTGGTCAGAGAATTGCTTTATCATGGATGGTTCAAAAGGAAACGTCAAGTTTATATTGCTCAGGAGGAATTCTAGCAGACGATCAGGTTAGTTGCCTGCATTGTTAATGTGAGATTATAACTAATTGTTGATGTGATTTTCTTGTTCCTTGGTGAGTTAAAAAATTTTCTCTTGTAGGGACTTGGAAAAACAGTATCAACTATTGCATTAATATTAAAGGAAAGACCTCCATTACTTAATGGGTGCACCAATGTCCAAAAAAGTGAACTGGAAACTCTGAATCTGGATGTGGATGATGACATGCTTCCTAAGACTGGTAGAGTAAAGGAAGAATCTAATATGTGTGAGGATAATCCAAGTAGATATCCAATCAAGAGCATGAATTTGTTGAAGCAAGACAAGGGAAGGCCATCTGCTGGGACCCTTATTGTTTGCCCCACTAGTGTCCTGCGCCAATGGGCTGAGGAGCTGCGTAGCAAGGTAAATGGTCAGGCAAGTCTCTCTGTGCTAGTATACCATGGAAGCAATCGGACAAAAGATCCTTGTGAGGTGGCCAAGCATGATGTTGTCCTAACAACTTATTCCATTGTCAGCATGGAGGTCCCTAAGCAGCCTCCAGCTGACAAAGATGACGAGGAAAAGAAAATTTTTGAAGATCATGCCACACCAAGTAGGAAAAGAAAAAGCCCTTCTAATTCTAGTAAAAGTGGCAAGAAAAAATTGGATGGCATAATTCTTGAAGGTGTTGCTCGGCCACTTGCAAAGGTGGCATGGTTTAGGGTTGTCCTGGATGAGGCCCAGAGTATAAAGAATCACAAAACTCAAGTTGCAAGGGCCTGTTGGGGTCTTCGTGCTAAGCGAAGATGGTGCTTGTCAGGGACTCCTATCCAGAATGCAATTGATGATCTCTACAGTTACTTCAGATTTCTAAGATATGACCCTTATTCTGACTATGCATCATTTTGTACTAGAATTAAGAGCCAAATTACCAAAAACCCAGCAAACGGGTATAGAAAGTTACAAGCTGTCTTGAAGACAATAATGTTACGCCGGACCAAAGGTTAGATTTGATTTATCTGAATGCATGAATATCACATCGCCAAATTAGTTGGCTATAATTATTAGTTATTTCCTTAGTTTGTCATCTTAGTCATAAAGTATAATTCATTTGACTTTCCAATATGTTTATCACTTTAATTTGTATTCTATGCTTTATTACATTACATGGATAGAAATTTTAGGCATTGGATTGAATTATAGAATTTTTCATTTTATCGTTTCCTTTTCTTGTCTTGTTAGCTATTACATTGTTTGTGGGCTCATTCCTCTAAGCAATCATCAGTTGTACTAATTTTGAATTTCCCTGGAACCATGTGATGATCATTCTCTATAGGTACACTTCTTGACGGGGAACCTATTATTTCCTTGCCGCCTAAGTATATAGAGATGAAAAAAGTTGATTTTTCAATGGAGGAACGTGATTTCTATTCCAAACTAGAGGCTGATTCACGTGCACAGTTTCAGGTATGATCTGTCTTTAAAAATGAATCTTATGCGACTTCTATCATATTTTGTTTGTAATGTGGTTGCGCCTATTTTTCCAACTCAAATCAAGTTGGAGCATTTGATAATAGTATTGTTCATGACTTAATGGAAGTATATTTTCTTGGTAAGCTATTTTTGAAGTCCACTATTGACATGTGCATGATGTCATGTCATGTCAGGAATATGCTGATGCTGGAACTGTCAAGCAAAATTATGTCAACATTTTGCTGATGCTTCTGCGCCTTAGACAAGCTTGTGATCACCCTTTGCTTGTCAAGCGATACAATTCAAACTCTCTATGGAGATCTTCGGTTGAGATGGCAAAGAAGCTTCCTCAGGAAAAACAGATCTCTCTTCTGAAATGTTTAGAGGCTTCCTTGGCCCTCTGTAGCATTTGTAATGTATGTATTTACTGTCCTTTAGTATTTATAAATTTGGATATGTGTGACTGCACATCTGTGTGTGAATCTGTTATTTGTTAGCTTGAGCCTAAACTGATTAGTTGTAATTATATATTAGTTGTTAGGATCATAGAGTCATATAGGTTGTGCTTGGAATGAGTTAGAGTAACTGAAGAAGTTAACTCGAGAGTTGAGCAAAGATGGACCGAGATGAAAAAGGTTTTGTTTGGTCTTGTATTCCTATTCCCTTGCATAAAATGGGGAAAGATGATTGAGAATTATTTTTATCCTCCTTGCTTCCTTGAGTGTAAAGGACTTTTATAATTGTTTTATGCCTGTATCATCCACATCAACCATATTTATTGGCAAAGTGTATGTCCTCCCTGACTCCTCTGCTCTACCTTTCCCATCACTTGTTTTCTGGACAGGATCCTCCTGAAGATGCAGTTGTTTCAGTTTGTGGCCATGTTTTCTGTAACCAATGCATCTGTGAACATCTTACCAGCGATGACAATCAGTGCCCTGCTGCAAATTGCAAAAGTCGACTGAGCACATCTATGGTATTTTCAAAAACCACACTGAACAGTTGTCTTTCTGACCAGAGTTGTCATAATTCACCCCGTCGCTCTGGTTCTGAAGTGGAAGATTCTGAGCCTTGGTCTGAAAGTAAGCCATATTATTCTTCAAAAATAAAGGCTGCACTTGAAGTTTTGAAGTCATTGTGTAAGCCACAGTGCTGTACACCAAAAAGTACTTCTGAGCATAGCACTTTCAGGGAAGATAATGATTGCCCTGGGAACCCCTCCATTGCTAACAATGGGAAATCCTTAAAAGATTCTCTGGAGAGTCAAAATTTGTCTGATGAGAGTAGAAGCTCTAATGCTTCAGTTACTGTTGTTGGGGAGAAAGCTATAGTGTTTTCTCAGTGGACGAGGATGCTAGATTTGCTTGAAGCGTGTCTCAAGAATTCTTCGATTAACTATAGAAGGCTTGATGGAACAATGTCAGTTGTTGCAAGAGATAAAGCTGTTAAAGATTTTAACACTTGTCCCGAGGTTAGTAAAATTGCAGATCCCTTAAAATCATGATTGAATTTCTGGTTCCCATGCCATAAAATTGGTGGCGAGGTACATTGAGTGATTGAGGTTTGACGTTTGTTATCTTATAGGTAACCGTGATAATTATGTCTTTGAAGGCCGCCAGTCTTGGTCTCAACTTGGTGGTAGCTTGCCATGTTCTTATGCTAGATTTATGGTGGAATCCTACAACTGAAGACCAAGCAATAGATAGAGCACATCGAATTGGGCAGACTCGTCCTGTGACTGTTTTGCGGTTAACTGCGAGAGATACAGTTGAAGATCGTATCCTAGATCTGCAGGTAATTTTTTTGCCGTATAAAGTTTGTTTTAATCATTTTACATTGTGTTCTAGGATATGTGATTTATATTGTTCTAGTTAGCACCTTAGTGACATAATGATGTCAAAAGCCAGTTTATTACCTGATATTTGAAAGTGTTGGTATGTAGTTGGTTTATTAACCTAGAATGATTTGTTGTGGGGGAAGTTAGTGAGCTAAATAATGTTCCTGGAAGGAGATTAGAATGCTTCTGAACAGACATCTGCATTTCTATATGAATATGCTTGTATCACTATCAGTTCACACATGAAGACTTTTTTTTTGTTTTTTGGGATGAATGGCTTAAAATATATTATTTCTGTGTAATGAATTGTATGAGCTGAATAATGTGTGGGGTCTTTTGCATAACAATGATTCTTAGTTGGAGCTGCTCTTTCTTGGCAAATCTTTTGAGTATGTGACGTGCAATCTGACAACTGTTTTGGTTTAAATGTTTTGATTTACTAGCCTTAAAGTGCTAGTTCACTAGCACACTCTTTCTACTGAAAATTTCGCCGCAACACATTTAGAGTAGTGTTATAAAAAAATGGGTAAAATGTGGTGTGGTTGCTTATGCGTGAAAATCTTACATGTTCTTGCAGCAAAAGAAGAGAACGATGGTTGCATCTGCATTTGGGGAGGATGGAACTGGTGATCGTCAGACTCGGCTTACTGTGGATGATTTAAAATATTTGTTCATGATGTGATTAGAGGTACATATTTACAGATATAAATCTACATTTTTTGGATTGGTGATTTTTTGACCTGGGGGCAGGTGTCATCTTGGGTTTCTTTCCGGTGACTGCTGAAGAAACAGAAACAGAACATTTTCTAACAAAGGATTGGAAGTGGTAACAAGGTTGCATTTGACTTTTGACATTAAGATTATATGAAATGTTTATATATGGTGTTAGAATGAGATGTTTCATTCTTTGACCTGGAAATTTTAGTTTAATCTCACATCTTTGTAGGATGTAGAGAGCAGTAGCATATATAGCAACATAGAAATTTTTTATGGATTGTTCTTTTCATTGTAAATAATATAGAAACTTTTGCTTTACCGTTTTGCTCCTTTTTATTGCTCCATTTCGTGTCCAGTTTTTAAGTGCAATGTCGCTGGTGAAAATCGATATCATTGTTACCATTGCGCGGGTTGTGCCCGGGAGCGGGTTGTTCCAATCCAAGGTTTGGTTGTTAAAAGGGTAATGCTCATTCAAATAGAATTATTGTTCAGAAAAATTTATTGGGATGAGTTTAATTTAAAACCCTTGTACATCTCCTTGCTCCATGTATACATTGAGATTACGTCGAACTGAACAACTGAATGTTTTTGTAAAGCTGCATTTTATCGAATAATTGTTGATTTATTGTTATTGGTTACAGGAGTTTTGGATAATTTTAAGTCACATTAGGAATTTCTTGTTAAAGAAAACTGGTCCAGATTTGGAATTAGTAGAAAATTAGCAGTAGTTCTCAGCTGAGATGCATCAGAAATGCATGCTGCCAGCGCATGCGATTTGCTTGCGAGGGAAACATTGCCTATATGAGTAATGACCCAACCACCTGAACAAACTTGGAAACCTGAAAGAAAGAAGGAACAAAAAAGAGAAAGGAATCTAATGCTTGTTGCTTGAAAAAAAGTAGGAAATAGCAATGAAAAGTAGTCTTAAGGACGAAGAAACGACTTGAAAGTTGAAAGATGGATAACTTAAACGATTAATTACATTTTTAATCCCCATATTTATGAGGGACTTTTGTCTCTATTATTCTAACTTCTAATCCCTATGTTTGGTGATTATACTTTTTAATTATAAAAACAAATTCTGTATTCCCAAGTGTCGTTCAATAATCAATGAGAAAATAATAGAAGTGTGACGTGGTAAATATATAGGCTGATATGAAAAATATTAAAATAAAAATTAAGAAAAATAGAAAATAGACTTCCACTATATATTTTGTGCTTTTTTAATTTAAATTTAATTTTTTTATACCATTCTCTTTCAGTTTATAGAAGTCTTTTTTTTAATAGAAGTTTATAAAAGTCAATATCACGTTTAAAATAACTTATCAAACATAATCTTAATATTTTACAATAATTTTTAAAAAAAGAGATAATAATAATAATGGAAGTTAATGCAATATTTCTACTCGAGAGTGATATATACATTTGCAGTGAAGATCATATTGCCAAAACACGCACCACTTAGTCACTACCCACAACACAGAACATGCCTGGTCTGTCGCGAACCTTCAACACATGAATTCTGTACAGAAAAGACCCCATGTCTGTTTAAAAATCACATCTTTTATTTCTTTCATAAATAAACAGCAGTATACAGACCATTCATCGTTAATAACGAAATTTCATCATCACATTCACCCAATGACCAAACCAAATGGAGTAACAATCAAAAAAACAACCCTTCATTCACCATTCAACAACTCTGGTTGTTGTTACTTACACCTAGCAACCAACCACTCCAAGATATCGTTCCTAACAATCTCAACATTCTCATCAGTTTCCCCAAACAGCAACGAATGCATCATCCCTTCATAAACCTTAATCGTCTTATCGTCACTCCTGGCCTCACGGTAAAGCTCTCTACTCACATTAGGGTCAGTAACAACATCAGCACTTCCATGAAGCACAATAAACGGAAGACTCACATCACAGAGCCTCCGATTCAGCAAATCGGTGACTCTCAGAAGCTCCACCACAGTCCCCAACCTGGGCTTCCCGCGGTAACGCAAAGGGTTCATGTCGGCGATGACTTTTTTGTGGTCAACTTTGACGGACTTGTAGAGAAGATCGGGCGTGGGAACAATGGGGAGAGTGGGGAAGAATTTTGATAGGAAAGTGAGGATTTGAGGGATTGGCCATTTGGGTCGCACGTTGTCGGATATTTTGCACATGGGGGCCACCAAAACGGCACCGTGGAAGGGTTGTGATTTGGGATCCGTTTCGGAGTTGACGAGGTGGATGAGGAGGGAGATTGCACCGCCCATGGACTCGCCGTAGAGGAATGAAGGGAGGTTAGGGTTTTGGGTTCTGATGGAATTGAAGAAGGAGAGGCAATCGTGTGCGGCGAGGTGTACGTCAGGGACGTAGGCTTTGAGGCCCTGGGAGTGGCCGTGGCCTTGGAGGTCTAGGGCGAAGCATGCGAAGGAATTTTGGGCTAGGAAGATAGGGGTGGATTGGAAGGTCCAGGAGATGTCGTTGCCGTAGCCGTGGATCATGAAGATAAGGGCGCGGGGTGGAGTTGAACTAGGGTTTGGGAGCCAGGATCTTGTGAAGAGTTTGAGGCCTTGGGGAGTGGTGAAGAAGGAGCTTGTGGATCTGATTCCTTGTTGTTTGTAGTAGTCCTCTTCTGGGGTGAAGCCCCAGTAGTGGGGGTATGAGTGGACCAGCTTTTGCTCTTCTTCTGCTTCCATTGTTGCTCTCTGATGATGCTGCCTTCGTGGCTCTGGTTTTGTGGAAAATTTAAAGAGGAGATTGTTTTTTCTTTTTTGGTTTGCGGCTGCTTAAAGTTAACCAACCGGTTTGGATATTTGGATTCTCTGCCCTGTCAAGACTCACTTGGAAGCTACTATTTCCACTACTATTTTTGCTATTTTGGCTAAAACGTTGATGAAAAGACATCTCTGTCCTTGCCTGTTTATCCCCCATATCCCCTCTCTTTGCCCTCTCTTCGTTCAACAATTCTCCCCACCCCAAATTTTCATTTCCATTTTCCCATCTCAAACAATTCCACCATGGTGTCACTTTTCCAGTGGTTTGAGCATCACGACGTTGCACCACCCCTCCCCCTTTTAGATCCACCAGCGCCATCACCCTCCCCTGTCTAGATCCGAGCATTCACCCATGCAGACGTCCAAATATGAGATTGTGGTGATGAGGGACACCGACGAGTTCTGCGTTGCGCCATGCCACGCTATTGTATGTCGTCAAGATTCGCACACCCCACTAGTGTCAATGTCTAGATTCGATCCATCTCGAAGTTGCTTCGTTCAACCCACCCATGTTTATTGTTTTTGGATTTGTTAAAATTTTTGTTCATGGTGATCAAGGTTTGTAGTGTCGGGGTGGTTGTTGTTCCGGTATTGGGGATGCTGAACCATGGGTTTGGGTTTTGGTGGTGTGGTGAAAAAAAAAATTAAAACTATGAAAATACAATTCTATTGTTTTTTATTTTTTCAACCCAACTATCTACAACAGAAACATAATTACTATCTACAAACGAATAATGAAATTGTGTTTATGTGGAAAGAGTATTTTTCAAAATTAGTAAAATATTTGCCCACGTGGGTAGTGTTAATAGTAGCTCCCCCTCACTAATTTTCAACGTAGAATATTTTTTTTTTGAAAACTAATCTTTCTAAAAATATGTTCAGGAAATTAATTTTCAGAAAAAATATTTTTACCCAAAAAAAAAATAGTGTGTGGGGGGGGGGGGGGGGGGGGGGGGGGGGTTGTTAATAATCACTTTGGCCCATATTAACATATGCAAAAGGCCCAAAAATGCCACATGTTCTTTCATAGTCTTCAGCCATAAACAATTAAGGAAGCAGATGTATTTCTTCTCTTCTTTCTTTTTCACGAAAATAAGTTATTTAACTTAATTTCCTTGGTAGGCAGTATACACTATACAGTGAGTTGGATTGAGTCAAAAATAGTCAGACAACTAACTTAGACAATCAAACCGACCTAAACCAATAACCTTTCATGATCAGTCTAAAGGAGTTTAGACTTTAGAGTAATGTAATGTAAACATTCAACGTAAAACATAGTCCATGTAAGTTGGGCAAAGCAAATGATATCCACATATCAATTATCTACATTCTTTTTTACCTCCAAGCTAACTATTGTTTGATAGTTCCATATTTAATAATCCCCACCCACAAATGCGCAAATGGTATACCTAAAACCTAAATATTATCCCTTTCTGATCAAAGCATTTCTTTTATTATTATAAAGCACAGTCAAGTAGAATTATGGAGCTAGGTCAAGATGTTATGACTCATTGATGGTGATTTGAGGCAAAATACAATTAATAAATTTCATTTTAACTTGTTTTCTGCTTTCCTTTATATTACTGGCGATGTCTAAGGTGAACCACTGTGACAAATATGGTTCACCATGTATCATTTTTGTTACCATTTATTGATGACCTTTGGATAATCTTTAGTGCACGTACAATCTCACCCTACACCCACTTCCACCATTCTGTCGGAAACCAAAATCACCACCGCTCATCACTGCCGGAGGCGATTTTCCAGTGACAGTGAATCCCTTCTTTCTTTTTCCCTCACTCCTTCTCTTCCTTCTTCTCCTTCCTTCACACTACAAAACTTAGAGATGTCATTATTAACTCGCATGTCATGTGGCACCGAAGACGACGGTCAATGCAAGGGAAAAGGTGATGGGTAAAAAGTTAAGGAATAGTGAAAAAGAAAACAGATCGTGGGTAAAATATTAAATGATTACATATTAACAACTATGAGTTTTTTTTTTTTTTTTAATACCAAAAGTAAAACTCTCTCCCTCGAGACTGTGTAAAAGAGCTAATTTTCTTTTTAACAGTACAATTGATTATAACTTCAAACACAGCTAATTTTCACTTGCACAACACATATACACAATTGTGATAGCAAAATTGTACAAATAGCATTACTATTCTTTGTTGACTTTGGATTTGATAAAAAGAAGTCTTAACAATGTTTTGCTCTGTTTGCAACTTTTATTCTCAATTGTAATTATTTACATCATTTAATCTATATGGATATGCAGGATGAGAGCTGATAGTGTGATAGAGAGGTTATTTGATTTTCCATTATCTGGTCAATGCAGATCCTCATGCACAGTTTGATCCTCATGTGGAAAATATGTCTTTTCGTGTGTCAGATTGGTCAATCTGACAGCCACTTAGAGACATTTTAATATTACTTTTCAAATAGGATCATAATAGTGGTTAAGAAGTAGTACTAACTAGTGATGACAAATCATGTTGATTTTTATATTTGTTTAAGTCACCACACTATATATGTTGCTTTGTTAGCTACTAGATACTTTTTTCCTTAGGATGAGTCGTACCTTGGTTTGGAAAAATCATTTCTAATTAATTAAATTGGTGGCATTTACTGATAGACCTGTTTAACAAACCCAAATACCTTTGTGGGTTAGGATTTGATAATTTAATGTTAATAGAATTATTATTGAACTGTTAACTGTGATTGAAATGTATTTAAAATAAAAATAAAAAAATTGAAATTTGAATTTTATGAGAACTAAAATCAGATGTGCATGAGTGTCTTTAGGTTCTATGCCAAGAAATCCAACCTAACTCTGATGCCTATATATATTACTGTCATTAATTGTCTTAGATTAAGTTACCCGATAAAATTCTTATTATTCAATCGTTAGAGGGTCTTTATATAAAATTCTTATTACTCAATCTTCGGAGGGTCTTTATAGGTATTTATCCATTTTTTCATGACATCTCAGCTATGTTGGAGAACCAAACTCAAATGATTTATCAAAGTACATCAAAATCAACCATCCTCAAAAGTGATCATTCTCAAATCTTTTATTAATTAAAGCTAGAGGTGAGAACAGGTTATCAAACATTTGAATTTTTTAGGAAAAGTTAATATAATTAAAGTGTAAAGTAATCTTGGCTTTCGACTAAGGAAAACTCCGAATGAGGAAACATGTCTTTCTCTGAGTGTGGTAGGAATCTAATTTTATTTAAAATTTCTACTTTCAGAATATAAAATCTGTTATCTATAACCTGTGCTGGGCTGTAACTAAATTAAATGGATCGATGAAGTACTCCTGGTACTTCAATTTAATCATATTTTTTTCTATAAAATCTAATTTTGTTTTAAATGGATGTAGCACTCCTGGTATTTCAATTTAATAAAGTATTTAAATTTTAATTAAATTAAATTATCAACACAAATTTTACTAAAAAAATATACGTATAGAAGAAAAGGACTAAATTAAGTGTAATATAACAAAAATGAAGGACTATATAAAATTTAAAATACTCATTTTAGTGAAGAAAATAAAAGCAAAACTGCTACAAGTAGAAAATTTTGTTTTTAAACATCATGTTGCCAATTTTTCTTCTTCTGTTTTGGTGTCTTAATTGAATTTCTATAACTTTTAGGAGCCTCGTCACCCCCTTGTCATCAACTAAACTCGGGCATTGCATTCGGAATCCTTTTTCTATTAGAGTTGTATATGAACTTGAAAAGTTTTTGGCCATGTTCCACCATATTGGGTAATTAATTCGCGTGAGAAAGGTTTTAATGATTCTGATTGAAACACAACACAATTGAATTGGAATAAGAGATGTTGGGTGGCAAACATGTAGAGTAAATCATAAAGGTTATGAAGGTTAAAAGTGGATCACATGTTTCATAAATCTCACTAAATTTAAAAAAATGTGTTGTTAAATATTATATATATATATATATATGTATGTATATTAATTCTTGATCTATCCAATTAATTTATTGATTGATGTTGATATATATTGATTCTTGCCACTTTTATATCATAACTTTTGTCCATTATTATTCAACCCGAGACTTCTTTCACACTCTTTGGTGCTTGTATCGCGTTCATGTTGATCCCCGCTTCCTTCTTCCCCCAGCATGCAACCCTTTTGTGCTTGGCCATTAACTAATAAGAAATTTTAATTCATTTGACCTAATAAGTAATAAGAAATTTTAACTAATTTGACCCCACTTCCTGTTGTGGATAAATTTATCTCAATCCTATCTATCGTTAGAAATTAAGTGCACAGACCTGATCACTGAATCGAGTTGTTAAATAAAATCGTTTTTTTTTTATAAAAAAAATTATGAAGAGGATTCGGAGGCTAAAGCCAGGGAAACGATCAATAGGAACTTTTTTTTTCCATTAATTACCATTTAGAGGCCGATATTGAATTATTATCAAAAAAAATAAGTTGTAATATCTGTTATGATTTCTAAATTGAAAATCATAACCAATGTTACAGTTTCTAATTTTTTTTAATTTTTAATTCAATTAATTTTTTTTAGATTATAACTTTAAAGTCGTAGGAATTTTATGACTTTGTTTTAATTTTTTATTTTTTACAATTTTAAAGTCATAATGTTTTTTTTTTTACTTACAACTTCAAAGTTGAAGTTATTTTTTTTAGGATTAAAGTTTGTTTTTCTTTAAAAAAATTGTAAATAATTTTTTAATTTAATTATTTAATAAATATATTTTTTACTTTTTAGTTTTATTTAATATTTTGTTTATATTTTTATATGATTTTATTTAGTATTTCTATATTTTTTTAATATTGTTTTATTTATATATTTTCTATATTTAATATTTTCTATATCTTTTACTAATGTTAAAAATTATTATTTGTTTTGTAAATTAAATAAATAATGCAAAAGATTTAAATTTAAAAAGACTGAAGTCATAACCGATCATACATTTTCAAATTCTTTGCTCGTATCCAATTGAAGCGTGTGCTTCTTACAATTTAAATTACTATGACTTTGTTGATCCTATATAAAGTTAAAAAATATTTATAAAGTTTATCCAAATCACTTTCATTCTCTTAGAAGTCAAGATAAATGACCTTAATATTTGAGTCCATATTTTATGTCTTTTGCGTTATTTTTTTAATTTACAAAATAAATAATAATTTTAACATAAGTAAAAAAATATAAAAATATATTAAATAAATTAATAACCAAAAATTAAGAAAATATTAAATAAACTCATATAGAAAATATATTAAATAAAAATATATTAAAAAATATAGAAATACATTTTTATTAAATAATTAAATTAAAAAATCATTTACAATTTTTATTTAAAAAAATATATGAAAAAAAACTAACTTACCACTTTGAAATCGTAAATAAATTTTTTTTTACAACTTTAAAGTCGTAAATAAAAAAAATTGAAGTTGTAAAATATTTTACTGACTTCAATATAAAAACAAGTTTTCTACTACTTTAAAGTAGTAATTTTGAAAAATTCAGTTAAAAAAAAATTAGAAGTCATAGCATGATTATGACTCTCAATTCAAATTTTTTAACAAATTTTACGAATTATCCCCTTTTAATAATAATTCAAAACCGACTCCAAATGATAATTAGTGAAAAAAATTCCCTATTGATCGTTTCCATGTCAAAGCCTATAACTAAGGTTTTAAATATCAATTGGGATCACATTACCGTTTAGTGATGTTGGTTAATATCACATTAAATTGCGATCGATATAGTTCCAATTATAATTTCTAATAATTAAACAAATTTAATATTGTAACCTAAATCACATACGGTTACATATAATTTCTTAAAACCTTGCACCATTAAAGCAAACCAACTCTGACTCTTGACAAAGTACTGTAACACTAAAAAAATTATATGTGTGTAGTTGGCACGCGAATACGTGTCACCTTTTGGATCAAGTTAAATGGCCAGATAGCAATTTCGGATGTTGAGTTTTTTCAAAACATTAAAAAAAGCCAATGAGCTTAACACTGATTGCATTTTTGTGCAGTAATCATAGTCCCTCTTAGTGGTGCCGAATCGATCAAGATATAAAATAATATTAAAAAAATGAAATTACTGTTGGAATAGGTGGATATCTATTGGCCAATAAATGCTTAAGTTGAAGTTATGTGTGGCAAATTCTTTGTTGCCCTTTTATGGTAGGTTTGGCTACTGTGTTTGATATAACTCATTTCATTACTATACACCTAAAAGACATATATATAACTTGCCCACTTACCTGAGGATTGAGGTAAGAATCAATACCGTCACGTAAGATTGTTCTAAATGTCTCAAATTAAATAGAACTTGCCAAACTAGCTTTGCTTTCACATCTGTCTTTTTCGTCGTTATTTCCTGACAATCGAATTGAGGAACTATATTTTAAATTCAAAAAGCCAAATAGAAGGGCAAAAGGAAGAAAATTAATTAGAAAAGAATATAATAAAAGATGATATATATGCATGATATCCTATTATTCATCTTAATAAAGTTGGAATCCAAGTCATTCTTCAACAACCAACTTGATATTATTTCTTCCAATATTCCTCTCATCAGCACTTAGGTTATTCTCCAAGTTCAAGAGTCATAACGCACAAGGTTCGCCACAAAAACCCTACACCTTTCTACTTTGTGATGATGAGATTCTCGAAAGCGCACAGCTATAGCTTTATCCACCCCTGTTATATATATATATATATATATATATATATATATATAGAGAGAGAGAGAGAGAGAGAGAGAGAGAGAGAGAGAGAGAGAGAGGGGGAAGAAGCGACCATCTTGGAATATATACCATAATGCATTTGCCCTTCCGTGATATGATCACAGACCAACAAGAATATGGTCATTGGTCAATATATATAGAACGATAAAATTAAGATATATATTGCATGCACTGTGATCTTGTGTAGTCTTTTCAATAAGACTTCACAGAATAAAACTTGGCAAACATTGCTAAATTTCATTAAAATTATTACAGAGTTCTTTTTGGCTGTAATGGATGGAGTTGATGTTATTCACTTTCCTAGGATAAGGAGTATCATAAAATCAATTAAGGAAAAAGGATTTTGAAGGTAGAGAATAGAAATCCAGTTCATGCTCAGTATTATCTCTAGAATTAGAAATACAAAGTACCTTACGTAATCCAGGGACAACATAACTGGGTTTAGAACTTTAATTTTAACTTGCTATCGTAAAATTATATTTTTAAAGATTTATATAGGCTGTGATATCTGTTTTTGAAAGTTAGTAGTTTATTTTCTAAATATTATATATGATTTAAATAATTCATATTTAATTAATTTAAAAAGTTAGAGCTTGTTGCAAAATATTTAACCATGCTGCAGCAAAATTTGAAGATTGAGTACGTATTTTTATTTTCTTTTAATTAATTTTAATTAATATATTTAAATTGACCATGAGTAAAACAAACAAACCTCTTCTCACTATTTTGTTGTTGTTACTTTTTTTTAATATATTTATTTATTAAAATATATATGGAGATACTAAAGATGTGGAACGGATAAAAGGTCACTTCTATAAGAAGCCACATCTGCAACATTAACTACACTTTGATATTAAATATTGCGAGTGTTATCATGTGAGCAATTGCATCATTGACTTCTACTGTGTAAAGGAATAAACAGAAGAAAAAAAAACACTTTTTGGTACATATGCTATCAACCCTTCTTACGTATGGGAATACGTATGCACGCGTAAAAAAGAAGAAGCTGAAATTAGACCTAAAAAAAAGAAGGTGAAATTAACAGCAATTACATGACAAATATGCGTAAGTGTATCTATTAAAATAAACGAGAAAAGCTCATCTCTAAATTGATAATTGATACAATTTATTTATCAAATTTGACAGAGATTTCATTAATAATCGGGAAAAATACAAATTACTTAACCACGTATTGTATTCCCCCCCCCCCCCCCCCCAAAATATAATTTTTTTTCTTCATTAAATAGAATCACAACAATCCTGTTTATTTAACATATTAAATTCGAAATATACATGTTATAGCGTTGAAACACCAATCGCCCTATCGTCATTATTAAATCTGAATTAAGGTTACAGTGTTAATTCATAACAATAATAAAATAAGTTACCAATATAAGCGATTTTCAATGTAAAATCCAACTCATACAGGTGGTGACATGATCATTTGGGGATGATCCCTGAATCCTGATGAGCCAATTCCCCTTAGCAAACATATATGATATACTTTTTTAATGAACAATTTTTTTATTAGCAAACATTTACATGAAACTTATTAAATGATGAGGTGAGGATATGAATCTTTTCACAATAGATATATAGTATATTTTTTTTGAATCAGCAAATATATATATATATATATATATACACATATATATATATATATATATATATATTGAAAAGAGTATGTTTGAAAATATTTTTCATATAAGTATACATACCCAGCATTTTGTTATATAAAGTTATAGTTGAGTATTACTACATAACGCACTTACACTGCACACACTGTCAATTTTGATAAATAAACGTGATATCAATTATTTTCACAAACTTATGATTTGATCTTTATCAACATTTTTTTCTTAACTCTAATTAAAAACATTGTTAAAGTTTTTGATAACATTTAAAAAATGTTATCAAATATGAATATATGTTACAAAAATACTTTTGTGACATTTAATTTGTCAAATATTAATTATGCATAGTTTATGTTACTAAAGATTTTAATGACAATGATTATACACAAATTTAATAAAATATCACAAAAATATATTAATAATATTTATTCATATTTTATAATATTTTTAAATGTTATCAAAATTTTTTATTAATATTTTAATAAATATTAGATAAAAAAAAGTTACTATATTACATGTGTTTGCGGTGAACAACTAATACTACTAATTACAGCATTTCTTATACAAGGAAGAACTAGTACTAATTACGGTCAAAATTCCAGCCAATTACAAGTAGATACTCCTTTGCTCATGTCGATCATGCTTGTCCATTCTTATTTGCTATTCTTACATCATGGAATCATTTTGGAAAGCAATAAAAGTAAATAGATTTTGGAAACCATTTGATGGATTGATTACGGAATAAAAATAAGAATGAAACTAAGAAGGAAAGATGAATTATGTTATCGGATACAAACACAATAATCTAATTAATGTGGTATATGATTTTGAAATTTTCTCCACGAAGCTCCTTTTTTCCTTTTATTCTCTTGGTCATGTGGCAATTTTTTGGTTCAAATATTTTGATATGTTTTTCACTTTGGCTGTTTTTTTAAAAAAAAAACTTGATATATATGTTTTAACAAAAGTATACGTCCTTCCTAAAAAAAAGTATATATCCATTGGTTATTAAATTTTCTTTTGCTGAAACTACAGATTGGACATTTTGTTAGTTCTACTATATTTGTACCAAAGAAAAAGTGAAACCAATTCCAATATATGACATAGTATCGAATCTATTTGGATGGATAAGAACAAACAATCATATCAATTTTTTTTACGATCAATCATATCATTTAATATACATGATATGAAATATAATTGTTTTCCTTCTAAACTTTATTTTAAGACTGAAGTGACACTTTTTTTAATTAATAACCGATGAAAAATTAGAAGGAAAGACTGAAATATACATTTAAAAAAATACAATAAATATTCTGATATCTATACGTTTTTAAAATTTAAAGGGCAACCAACATACATATCACATATGACAAATTTGACTTTTCCATATTTTTTAATTTGATCAGTAACTCAATCTAAAATGTAACTATAATAATTAGATCTATCAAACCCAATTCAACCAATTGGAGTATATCATTTCTTAAATTATTCATCTAATAAAACATATTTATTCATGTATATCAATAAGTGGTTGGTACAAGTGTTAATGAATTTGATTTTTTAAGTAAGATCTCATATTCGAGTCTTGTAGATGAAAAAATGTGATTGAAAGAAAAAATCTTATTAAAATGACCAACTAAATTTTTCGACATCGATAATTAATTATTAATAAAGTTGATAGATATTCCACAATAACATGATGAGTATCAAATAAAAAAAAATTTATTCATGTATGAACATGATATTCATGTTCAACCACCCATATTATCACCAATCACTCTTGTTCCATACATGAATATGATCTAGAAGCTACCTAAAATCCATGAAAAACGTCACATAGCATCTTGAGGCAAAAAGGAGAAGTGAGATAAAGATGTGTTGCCAGGTAGGGTGCTCTCATCCTATCTACGTTTTCCCCAAAATTTTCTACCCATCATGAGGCATAGTGGAACCAAGTAATTGGTGTCCCTCCTTCATCACTCATTATAAATAGAAATGTAACTCTCTTTGTCCTCCAACCAATTTTCCAATCAAAAGTGGAAAATCTCTCAGTCTCTTATAGTACCTTGATGAGTTTCCATAATATTACGGATAACATTGTCTTAAAGATGACTAGTTTATACACCTTGGTTCTCCTACTTTTTCTTTTTCTATCTTATAGGCCTGCTCTTTCATTTTCTTCTAGACATAGGCAATATTGGGGTGGTGGTGGGAGGATATTGAGCTCTGGTGAGCATAATGGTGATCTTGTGACTAATTTGCCTGGTCAGCCTAGGGTGAATTTCCAGCACTATGCTGGATATGTCACAGTCAATGAAACCAATGGAAGAGCACTCTTTTACTGGTTCTATGAGGCTATCACCAACCCAAAAGAGAAACCATTGGTGCTTTGGCTTAATGGAGGTAAAAAAAGCAGATACTAATTAATGTGTCTTTGCTTTAATTTGATGTGAGAAATTTTAACATTCGAACTTTGGAATTGGAGATAATTGTGATAATAAAATTTGAGTGAATAGTGTGCATGGTAACAGATTTATGATCAAACATGTCATAAGATCATTCTATAAAACTATATGTCACATCTTTTGTTAGGGTGGCTGTGACATTTCAGTACTTGAGTCATTCGAATGTTTAAGGAGAAAGCCATGTCCTTATCAACAATTATAAGTAACTAATAACCTCTAGATTTTCATTTTCTTTTAATTTTTCTTAGGTGGCAGCTAATCATAGAGGGTTTACAACACTTGTGATTTCATTTGCTGTTTGTTAAGTTGTTTATGTTCTCTGCTAAGGTGACAGCATGATTTTATGTTACAGGTCCTGGGTGCTCTTCTGTGGGATATGGAGCAACACAGGAGATTGGTCCATTTTTAGTGGACACTGATGGCCAAGGCCTCAAATTTAATAACTTCTCTTGGAACAAAGGTATGATGATGATGACCACTAGTACTATATACACACCCTTTCTGCCACAAGCTCATTTTTCTTTTCTTGCCATAATGTATAAAATTCTGATGGTGAACCACAACTAGTGCTCCATTATTGGTCCCCACAAAATAATTATTAATTGTGATGTGTTATTCATTTAACAACTCTAACAATAGTTTATATAACACTTTCTGTCTTTTTTTGTTACATCATTTATCACATCTTATACACTTCTTTCTTTAAATTCTCATTTAGTTTAAAATATTTTATATAAATAACATTTCTCTTACTAATTGGTGTGCTAAGAAATCATGATATTTGTGATGTTTCAGAAGCCAACATGTTATTCCTGGAATCTCCTGTTGGAGTTGGCTTTTCATACTCAAATACAAGCAGTGACTATGACCAATTGGGAGATGAATTGACAGGTCATTACTTAATCTTAATGTTGCTGCTGCATAATGAGCAGCAACCACTATGCCATTTTCTTTAATGTGGGTTGCATTTTCTATTATTTGAAGCTTATGGAAAGCAGATCTAGCTCTGACAAGTTCAATTGTGCTCCTTCTATTATTTGTGACAGCTAATGATGCTTACTCTTTTCTTCACAATTGGTTCCAAAAGTTTCCATCATATAGAGGGAGGACATTTTACATAGCAGGGGAGAGCTATGCAGGTATTGAAATAATTGAAATTTGAAATACCTTTTTCTTCACAAGTCATTTTTTTGTCAATTATTCTAATTAAGTTAATCATTAATACTACTATTTATTTTCAGGAAAGTATGTTCCAGAGCTGGCTGAACTCATCCATGATAGGAACAAGGACCCCTCCCTCTCTATTGATCTCAAGGGTATTCTGGTATGGTCCTACACAATTTAAAAATCAATACAAAGTGCTTAATTAAAAACATGGCATAACGAATCTTTTTTTGCTAAGAATATTTCCCATCTAGTCTAGCAAGCATTTCTATATTTTAGTTCAACAATAGGATTTGAAAATAGACCTCTTATCCACATCATGTTCCACTATCAATAGCTGAGATATTTGTAAAGTTAATTCTTTACTCCTCATTGACCTCTCTTGTCATCACCATTTTCACAGTTTTAGCTATTTATAAAAGTGCAATTCCGAATTGAACATGTCACGTGGAATCACACTTCAATTTTTTTCTTCTTAGAAACAAAATGCTACTGTGACAATCAAGTCGCAAGTCAATTTTTTGGTTTAATCAGGTCAATGGTCAAAATAGATCTAAGCCGGCCAGCACATATTTTTAGAACAAACCCATTTAGAAAATTAGTTTGTAAAAGTGACTCAAACGGATCAATCAACCATATAAAGTTAGTAGGATGCAAATAATTAGTTACAAAAAAATATGAAGGACAAATTAAGTATTATTATTATTTTAATTATTTTGCAGTTGGGTAACCCCGAAACATCTGATGCTGAGGATTGGATGGGTCTGGTTGATTATGCTTGGAGCCATGCTGTGATATCTGATGAAACTCACCAAACAATCAAAACAAGTTGTGACTTTAACAGTACTGATCCATGGCACAATGAAGATTGTAGCCAAGCTGTGGATGAAGTTCTCAAACAATACAATGAAATTGATATCTACAGTCTCTACACCTCTGTCTGCTTTGCCAGTACAGCAAGTTCAAACGATCAATCCATGCAAACTTCCACGAAGCGTTCATCTAAAATGGTGCGTGAAGAAAAGTTGTTATCCATAGAACATAGATGTGATGTGATGTTGGATAAATAATTTAAATACGTATTTTATTCAATAAAAGCTAATCAATTTATTTTGATAAGTTTGACTATACATGTAATTTTTTTTATATAAATTGAAAACCTAATGAATTAATAAGATAATAAGTTCTTTTTATAATACCTATAAGATATAAGTTTCAAATACTCGAACTTTTAATGTTTATTTATTTGACATAAAAAATACCTGTATTGCACTATAATTTATCATTGAGAGGCTGATATATATATATATATATATATATATATATATATATTATTGAGAGTAGTTTGAAATGATTTAAACAAAACTTGTTTGATGGCAAATTGATTTGAGAGGAATAGACTGTTCTGTGACACTTACCTATTTAATTTGGTTGACTAGATGCCAAGAATGTTGGGTGGCTATGATCCATGTCTTGATGGCTATGCTAAAGCATTTTATAATAAACCAGATGTTCAGAAGGCTCTTCATGCCAGCGATGGTCACAATCTAAAGAAATGGAGCATTTGCAAGTAACATTTTTGACCCTTTCATAACTTTAAAAATGCACTAATCCAAAAACATAAATTGTTTGATTTATAATATTATATTTTCTGTCTTTATTTTCTATATTATACGTGGTTATCTTTAGCTAAATAGTTTATAATTTAATTATTAATTAAATGCAGCGACAAGATATTCAATGACTGGGCCGATTCAAAGCCATCTGTTATTCCAATTTACAAGAAGCTTATTTCAGCAGGACTTAGAATTTGGGTTTATAGGTAAATAGCTATTGAGTATATATATATATATATATATATATATATATATATATATCAACCTTAATATTCATGGAATAGCTGCTGCACTTTCTTGTACCTTATTTCATCATTCAATTGCATGTGTTGTTGAAATGGTTTCAGTGGAGATACAGATGGTAGAGTACCAGTGCTTTCCACAAGGTACAGCTTAAGCTCTCTTGCGTTGCCTATCACTAAATCATGGAGGCCTTGGTATCATGACAATGAGGTAATTAATTAAGAGATTATGGAAGCAAATTCGCTTAATCCTTTTACAGAAAAATCTAGTTCCTTCTGTAAAAGTAACACGTTATTAAATAGAATCAGACACATGCTTCACTGAAGGTACCAACTACTTTATTGATAAAAATATTCAGTGGAGGAACAATATCTAACTAGTAATTGGTTAAGAAATTTCGAAGAGTGGTTAGTAAGTAATTACTCATTTAGTTAGTTGCCTAATTAATTAAGTAATTAGTTATTCTTAATATTCAAACGAAGATAGTTTTGTTTTTTTGGTATAATATTTATCGATGTCATTAAAGTTCCTAACCATTATATATATATATATATATATATATATATATATATTTTGAAAGAAGCTGGCCTTATCATCAAGCTTTTTTTAATTTTTTATTTAGGTTTTAATGTTCTATGATCTCATTGGAACAGGTTAGTGGGTGGTTTGAAGAATATAAAGGGCTTACATTTGCAACGTTTCGAGGAGCTGGGCATGCAGTTCCCTGTTTTAAACCAAGCAACTCACTTGCGTTCTTCTCCTCCTTTCTCAATGGAGAATCACCACCTTCTACAAAATAAGAAATCTGTATAATCATATTGGGTGCTCTTTGTGTGATCCCATATGAAGATTTTGCTCTTACATTAGCAATAGCTAATAGTCCATGTCAAAATACGAAGCAACCCTATGCAAATGTAATGAATAAAAGAGTTTTGCTCCCTATTCACCAAAGCAAAATGAGAAGATAGTTTCCATATACTACTTCAAGTACATTAAACAAAATTATAAAAAAAAAGTACATTAAACAAAATCTAGGAGAAAAATAATTATCTTATGAGTGCGTTTTTCCTCTTTTTTTCGTGTTCTTAATTATAAGAAATATATTATAGTTCTAATTTCAAGTGTATTTATTGTTAATTGTGAGATTGATCTATTAATAATAAATAATCATTTTTTATGAAATTGAGTGTATTATTGAACTATTAACAAAACAAGATATACTCATTCCTTAAAAAAATATCTTTTGAAAAATAATCTTTTCTTAAACAATTTATTGTCATGAATAGTCTTTGAATAAAATTAAAATTTATAATAAATTAACCTATTTAAACATTTTTATTGGTCTTGATAAATTACATATCACTTTTTTATATATAAGATTTGGGAAGTATTAAAAATAATGTTTTAGTTATTGACAATTTTTTTTCTACATTACTAAAATTAATAGGCAATATTTTAATTTTAATTTTGACATTGAATGCAGAGAGTGATTTGTTTCTTAATTATATAGGATCAGAGATACTAACTAATTTTGTGAGCAGTATTCCATTGAACGATTGTAAAATTTTTCCTAAAATTAGTGAAACACTCCATCATACTATATAAGATACTTATGAATAGCCTAAATCCATATTTTACAAAATATATCTCTAATAACAAAGTGCTATTAATTATCGAAGCCAAAAAGAGCTATTAATTACTAGATATAGATATAAGATATATGTACAATAATTTTTCAACAATTTATATAACATTATTTTATATGTCTATTTTTTTTATCATATCATTTATTACATTTAAAAATATTTCTTTTTTATTATAAGATTTGCTGTACATGTTATTGTACAAATATAATTTCTCTAATTACTAGCACTTTGTTCAGCTTATATAAAGCCCGGTATTAGGCTTTCGGTTTGAAGGATATTATCCCATATCCATTTCTTAAAGCAGGTGGAGAAATTGCTTGATGCACACAAAAGCTTCTATTGTGTTTAAAGGAACGATTGAACCGTGGCCTCTGAATACTTTTATCTTTTATTTTTGGCATTGAATGCAGAGAGAGATCAATCTTGGTGGTCTTTGTGTTTCTCCGTAGAGGAAGATAAATTGCTTTATTAATATCCTCAAGCAATTGTGTGTTAGAGTCAAATGCATTTCTAGAGTTGTAGAACATATGAAAAACTTTCAAGCATGTCAGATGCAGCAGCTTGCAAGGCTTGGGCAAATCACTTTGACCATTAAGTAGAACATGCTGAATAAACTCTTTCGTCCTTTCATCTATGATCTCTCTCCCCAAAGCAATTGAATCTTCCATCCCAAAATTTGGGTGAAATCCTACACCAGAGAGTTGTCAAATGAGTACTGTGGTCCCCATGTGAAATTAATGCAAAGCAACTTTTTTTTTTAAAAGGAAACAATTTACATACGAATTAAACGTACCTAACATGTGAGGTCTTTCCTTTCCATAGGAAATTGGCTTCTTCATTTTCTTCTATCCAGATCCTATGATCCAAATGATCCATGTGAGCCAGCCACGGAATATTCAATTCAATTTGAACCTATAAATGTTTTAAGGAAGAACTATTTCAATATTGGACGAGGATAATATTTGCATAATTAAATTAACATAAATTTATGTTCAAAATGAAACTCCATTAATGATGATGCGACAGTCTTTGCATGCATGATGGTTAATATTATATAGATATAAGCCATACCATTTGTTGGAATTGGGACAATTTCCGAAGTGTTTCACCGTTTTTAGTTAGCAAGCTTCTCTTTAGTAGGTCCCTCGATCGTGAAAGATTTGACATCCTCAAGTTCATTTTCCCCACAGAAAATAGGGTTTGAGGCTCTGTACATTGAAAGCATTGTAGTTGAAAAGTGTTCGGGTTCCTTTTCAACTCGTGTTCTAATCTCTTCATCATCAAGAAACCAACGAAATAGTACTGCATATTGCATTAATTGGGGAACTTTAATGAGTAAATTATTTATATGCCAGCGTGGAACAGTCAGAGTCAGGTATTTGGTGCAAAATCAAGTTTCTATTTTTACTGTGGGCGTCTTCTATTGGTGTATGAGAAACAATTTGCTCATGGTTTTGCTAAGTAGTTGGATAGCACTGTAGGCATGGTATTGGCAGGTTGCATATGCCTCATAGTCATAGGTGTTGAGTACGGATTACAATGGATAGAATCTGAGTAAAATATTATAGCACCCATCTTTATCTATGCTCGCATTTAAAAAATACTTGTACGTACTCAGTCCTATGCACATGCAGGTAAGAATTTTTTAATCTATATTTTTTTTATCTGTTGGATACTTTTATATCAAATAAAATATGAAGTCTTATAAATTTGAAGCAGTAAAAATATATTAAATGAACATTTTGCTTCTACCAATGTTATATATTCATTTATTAAATTATTAACTTAATCAATAAATAATTAGTTGATTTCGATACAAACATATTCACACATTAAAAAAACTAAAAAACTAGCCAGACATTTGTAAACTTTATGAAGTAGTTAGTCAGATAAACATCCACATAATTCCAAGACATAATTAATGCCACCCCAAATGAGAGTAATATTAATTAATTAACTAATTAATTATATAGGTGAGGAACGGGACGGATGGATACTGTATAATAGTCAGTACTTACATCCATCCCTATATTAAATTAAATTTTGTGGGTAAGAGTATTTATCTCGAACTCATTCTAAATAATCAAATAAGTACCCTATTTATTTGCAAATATTTTGTGAATATTCATATAATTTAGACACACTTTAATTTGTTATTTCTAGTGATGAGTAGGCGGCTTTAATATTTGTGGTAGCTAGGTGGGATAAAACATTAGCATGTGAAGGTAAGTGTAAGAATAGCAATATGACACCTCTTGTGCTTTTGCTACGTAGTAATAAATTTTTTTGGCTTATTAAAAAAACAGTAGACGTATATTGAATTGGGCTCAAGTTAGCAAGCATAAATCTTTTGGTAAATATCATTATTTTTCATGTTTTGGAAATATAATGAATGATTATCAAGTCATTTACATTAATAATTCATGTCAATTAAACTATAAATAGATTATTGAACTCGTGTTTCTTTAACATTTTAGTTCCCATAAAAATTTCATATGTTTTTAGTTTCAGAAATACATGTTTTAGACTAGGATGAGAGATGGTCAAAATTGTAGTTGTCGATAAATGTGATTAGTAATATACTCTATTCATCGCATGATAAGTATGTCTTTGTTAAAAAAAATTCAAAATTATAATTTTAAATTTTTAATATATTATTTAAATTTAAAAGAGTTTTATCTTACTTTATAATATTGTTTAGATTTATAAATATTATATGTAAATTAAGAATTTATTTTTCTTTAACAATTAGGATGTTAAGTTTATAAATAAAGGTTATTGAGATGAAAAAAACCACCAATTTAAAGAGAAGATCATCATCCTAATTTAATCATTTTGAAGACGAGTCCTGACACAACGATAAAATTACGTATTGATGACGAATTGGTTATGTTTATTGGTTTAAATCTAGAAATATCTTCTTTGTTTATGTAAGAATAAAATTGTCTATAATGATCATCTCTTATATCTTCGCATAGTTAACAACTTTCGAACATTAGAGTATGTCAGCTTAACAGATTATCTAGTACTTGAACACAATGAAACATGCTTTTATTATGTTGTCAATTGTTTAACTATTAATAGCTACATATTTTATATGGGTGAGAAAGTAACCAACATCAACTTAGGTGGACCAAACTATTTTGTTAGATTAGTTGACTGAGAGGACATTTGGGGCTTGGCATACCTTAGAAATGTTGAACATTGCATGTAATCCGAGGAGACTATTTTGTTCTTAATGTGATTAGAATCTTCGTGACTAAAAAAAATAAAAATTGTATCACTATGTTCTTGGTTTATAGATGGAAGTATCCAACTCCATTTGTAAATGCCGAATCCTTTACTTGAACTAGTTTCTTCTGATCCCAAACAATAAAGATAAATGAAAATAAGCTTCTAAAAATCTAGATGAGGTTTATAATTAAGCAAAGAAGCAATAGTTGTGTTGTACATACTAATTCATAATGATAATAAATCATCTAAGACAGAACCTTTGTAGTTTCTATTTTGCACTGTTCTGTTACATACAGTGACACAGTAATGCTGGTGTTATTTCATAAGAATATACATCATCACACTACACATAAAACATTTTTTACTATTTTGAGTCTAAAAATAGAAGTGATACTGTAATTGTTGATAAATACTTCACAGAATGCACTATTTCAGTTTCCAATTTGATTGCTACGTACCATCCTCAATCAATAATTATTTGAAAGATTGGATTCCATTTCCAATTGCATTAACAAAGATTATATTAATACAACTTAAAACAAGATAATGCAATAAAAGCAAAATATTGTTATGATTAACAGCAGAATAATCCTTAACTAACCAATATTTCCTTATTAAACGAAATTTTGACATCTACAGTGGAAGGCCTCTAGTTAAGTTTAGTGCCAATCCTAAGGGCAAAATAGGCAATAAGTCTGTAACCTACAAGCATAGCCACCAAAGCAGCAACAGATAAACCTTGCTTGTCAATGCCTACATGCTTAATTGTAGGATAGTTCACAACTGAGCAAGTGACGTTTGGACCACAATGGTAAGTGTCATAACCGTTAAACTGTGATCCTAGCAAGAGCTTATAGGAATAATAGCCATGAGATAGGTACTTTATCCAGGACACAAATGCTGGCGTATTTCGAACAAAGAAGCCATTAACTAGAAGGAACAATGTCAAGACCACATTTCCAACTATAACAGCCACTTTTTGATTATTTATCAGCAATGCTCCAATAGCAAGGCCAAAACCTTGTGATACCAAAGAATAGAGAAGAGCAACAGCTAGAGTACGAAAGAAAATTGAAGCATTGGCTTTTAGCCCTCCCATCCAATAAGTAACGGTGACAAAAAGGGTTGGTAAGGTTAGCTGCAATGGAAGGTCATCAAGATTATTTGCTATAATGTAAGATGAGAGTCTATACATGTAGAAGGACCTTTCCTTTATTATCATTTCGCGATCACGAGGAAAGGTAAAAATAGACTGGACCATAGGGAAGAATCCACAAAATTGTGTATAGTAGAAAAGTAGTGCTACCTACAAAGCAGAAGAAACAATAATCAGAAAATGTATTGGATTTTATTAAGCCAAAGTACTATACTACAATATCATATAAATACCTGGTCATGCATTTGATCAGCTCCAGACTGCCACCAGAGAGAGCCTGCAAAGAATGATAAGACCAAAACATGACAGATTTTGTAGGGTGAAAGTTGCTCATACTTTCTTTCTTTGAAACCCCTTCTTAGTAATATAGTAAACTGCTGCCACCAAGTTGTGCAACATTGACCGAATATCTCATCTTCTGAATTGTGATGGAATGAATCCCTGGAAATTTGAAGTTCCATCTTCACTTGGCTTGCAAGGTTACTCTCAAAAGCAGATAATAACACCTGTTTTATAGCATTTGTATCCTCTTCCAAATTTTCAGAATAAATACCTATAAATGTTGTAAGATGATTTCTAATTAATGAATATACTAATGATAGTGGAAATCTAAAAGAGAAACAAGGAGCAAATCTTCTAACTGGTGCATTAGCTTAGATTAGAATGGTCCTTAAACTATTTCAACAAAAGTAAAAACATTTCATTTTAACTTGGCTTTATTTTTTATTTTTCTCAAAGATATCAACTATATGCAGAAGTCTTTGATCCAGCATGACTTGAAAGGATTCGGTTCTAAAAATAGATCATACTTAATTTCATATTATTGTTTATTTAAAAGTTGGTCCTTAAATGCTCACATTGATATGGATATACATGATTATGATGTTGCAGTGGCATGAAATATTTGAATGTAAAGAGTGAGTCACCCCAGTCTTAATGTAACCAAGCAGGACGCTACTTCCTAGACATGTTTGAAAGGTTAATGTTTGCAGCATTGCGTACCATTTGCGAGATCAATTAAGAAATCAGTTGGATTCATAGCTACGGATGGAGCATAACCAATACCGGAGAAGTAATTCATAACATTTTCTCCCTTCCCAAAGTACAGGCTTCTACCATCTGATAGCAGTAAAATCTTCTGGAACATGTAAAACAGTTTGCTGGAAGGCTGGTGAATAGTCATTATGACAGTCCTTCCATCTTTAGCTAACTCACATAGAGTTAGCACAATTCTTCTAGCAGTAGTTGAGTCAAGACCTGAAGTAGGCTCATCAACAAGCAAGAGACTTGGATTAGTTAAAAGTTGTTGACCTATGCTAACCCTTTTCCATTCTCCACCTGAAACTCCCCTTAAGAGTGTGCCTCCCATTATAGTGTCCTTACAATGAGTGAGGTCAAGTTCATTCATAATTGCCTGAGCTTTTAAGATTTTCTCTTCTTTAGATAGGCTATTTGGCAAGCAAAGAAGAGCCGAAAAGATGAGTGTCTCGCTGACTGATAGATGAGGATAGAAGACATCTTGCTGAGCAACAAATCCCAGGTTTTGCTTCACTGATTTTGAGAGGGGTTTGCCATTGTAGGTTATGCTTCCTCTAGTGATACTGTGATTTAGCCGGCCTCCCAATGCAGCTAACAGAGTTGTTTTGCCACAACCAGAAGGGCCTAAAATGACTAACAATTCACCTGGAAAAACAACACCACTGATCCCTTTCAGGACCAGTGTCTCCTCAGAACTTACCTCTTTGTTGTAGCATAACAAGCCTTTCCCTTTGCTAATTTTTATTTTATGCACAACATCTTCAAACTGCAATAAAGACCAATGGAGTAGAATATGAAGTGTTGTACTATAAAGAAACGTTTGTTTCCTATGTTCATCATTAGATTGATTATCAAAAAGGATAATTGTTGCATAAACCAATACCACCCAAATGAAGTACACGAGAACATGCTTAAATTCATAAAAAAAAAACTTCCCATGCAAGAAATTAGACAAAGAAGAGACCCCACCCTGACATTAGACCCATATTGTTTATCATACAAACAAGTATTTTGATCAACTTCATGGTAACATACTTTCTGCTCCGAATTCCAATATCAAGTAAAAGATTCAAATTATGTAACTGTACACTTTAGAATTATGTGATTTAAATCATCAGTTGGTATAATTTTTAAGCAAAAATCAACAAGCATACCATATATGACGATTTGTAGCTAGATGACATGTAAAGTGCTTAGACTATTTAGTTGAAAAGATATTCATGAATTATATGGAGTTTGAACTCTGAACAAAAGAAAATTTTCATACCAATCATTAGGATGGAAGAGTAAAAATTCAACTTAAAAAGAATCATAACATGTGCTAGTTACAATTTATTAACAACTCCTAAGACATGAAACAACTATCAAAATTAAATGGGGAAATCTACCTTGAGGGTAAGAGGTTTGCTAACTTTCAAATAGGCATCTTGTTTTGCTTCTTCTGACTGCAACCTCTGGGAAACTGAGTAAAACCTCTCACTTGCCATTTCCTCTGACATTGAATCACACATAAGTTAAGGTCTTAAGGATCAATGTCCCTTTTGAATCTCTCTTCTGCCAGTTCCAACTTGCACATTAGTTCCAAAAGTAGTTGTATAAAGCAAAGAATATATGCCGATTTGATTGTGATGTTTCCTTCTTGTCCATATCTTTGCTCAATGTGAACTGGAGAAGCCATCTGGCCCATCACCATCTAAACTTCTAATAACTCAAATTACTTAATACCCTCAACAAGTGCCACTTACTCAATTACGTGTCTCATTTGTGACGTGTGGCAAAGTCTACTGAAACTGAAATTCTGTTCAATATATTCACTTTAACTTCTCTGATGAAGAAACAAATTCCGTGTTTAGCACCCTAGCTAAATGAGAGTACTGTGACAAAATTAGTTTGTTCAACAGGAATATGCGGAGTTTCAACAATATTCCTCATAGGTTAAGACATAACAATTCTAGAGCCAGGACCTGAACTCGTCTCATTATCTTATATAAAAAGCTTGGATCATGCTTTCAACCGTCTGAGAGTGAAAATGTGCTAATATATTTTTGTTAGCATGACTAATTAGATAAACACAACTTAGTAGTATTTTTCATGATTTGAGAATCTTCCTCATGTTTCAAGGTTTGTATAGGTGAAAAGTACGGGATTATGAATCCAATAGGTTTCTCAAATCAAGAGATTTATCATTTATCGCAAAGGTATCATTCAAACCTTATCACGCAACAAGCACCATTATTACTAAATAAGAATTTTATTTCATGAGAGTTTAACAAACTTAAACAATTTTCTATATATATATATATATATATATATATATATATATATATATATACACATTTTATCTTCTCTTCCAAACATTAACTTAACCGTTAGAGTTTGTTTTTTATTCCATGTTATATATATCTGACTTAATTATATAATTGGTTTTTAATTATAATTAAAAGTTTAATTAATTCTCTCAATTATTAAAAAATTCAATAATATTCTCTAATTATTTAAAAATATTTCAATTAGGTCCCTCAATTAATAAATAGTTCAACTAAATCCTTCAATCGTTTAAAAACACTATAACTATATTATTTTCGTCAATTTCATTAGTTTGATTCACAAGAGTGTCAATAAATATTTTTACATTAATTGTATTGATAACCTATATAAAAATATCTATTTACATGCATCAGCAACAACAACAAGTTGTGGTAAAAAAAAAAAAAAAACTAAGAAAATGATCAATTTGGTCTATCAAATACACTTTATAGAACTAAAGAGACCAAACTAAAAAATAATATAAAGAGTCAAATTGTATTTTAGCTTAGTCTTAACTAATGCTTATTAAAATTATTAAGTTTTTTAAGGTGATATACGATCATTTATATGTTTTTTATTGGTTAATACATCATGAAGTTCATAAACTATTTCAAGAACACCTAACTATAAATTTTTTTAGAAGATCTAGAATCCAATGATCAATTTTCAAAGTTTAGAAACCTAAAAAAGTTTCCAAAATATTCAAAGACCGACTCGATGTATTAAATCTATTTTATATTACTTGCAAGTGATGATTAGGAGGATAAAGTATTCTTGACGACGTATTTGGTAAGGTATTCAAGGAATTTATAAGTTCTTTTAACTTCCTTATAAGTTAATTTGATCGGGTAGAACTTATAAGGTTGATGCTTATATGCTAGTTCCTTTAAGAAAAATGCTTATATGCTAGTTTATTGAAACCTATGGTTATGAAAAAAAGTAAATCACTATTCTACTTTTCTGACAAACTTAAATATCATTCTTGAAATCTATAACCAGCAGCAGAACCAGAAATTTTACCAGAAATTTTATTGAAAGAGGACGAACATAAAAAAAAATATCATAAATAAAATTACTCTGAAGATAATACAAATCTAATATATAAAAAATTTTAAAAAAATCTATTACAGAAATTAAGATCGATTCACTTAACTCTTACCATACGTGTTTTCATATTGTTAAAATCATCTATGATTAAATATGTATTAAAACTCAAAACAATTTCTTTTTCAATGTATGTAATCAAAGAATCATAAAAAAATTGGTCTTTGATTCTATTTCGAAGTCTAGTCTTGATTATCTTCATAGTTGAGAAAAATCTTTCAGTAATTATTGTAGAAAATAAAAGAGTGCATACAAGTCTAATCACTCTATCAATAAGAGGGTAAATGATGGACTTTCCAGTTCTTGCTAGCCTTGAGTAAATAACAGTTTATTTTATTTTAGAAGATTAACAACAACAACTACAAATAGGAGAAGAAAGAAGAAAAGAGGAAAAAAAAAAAGGAATGAAGGGATACCTGAAACTCTTCTCTCACTGATTATAGTATCAAATGACACAATTTTCTTGACTCTTTTTGTTTTCTTGGGAATTGTATCTTCTTTTTCTCCTCTGTGTGTGTTTATGTGTTCAGACCTCTCCCTTTTATAGTGTTCTTTTTCCCTCTTCCTCTTTATTCTTTCCCTTTTTATTATCATTTTTTTTCTATTTTATCATCTTCCTTTCCTTTTTTCTTTTTCTGTTATCTCTCTTTCCCTTTTTATTTTTATTACATTTTCTTTTCTCTTTTTTTATATATTTTTTCTCTCTTTTATATTTTATTTCCTTTTTATTGTTCTAATGTTTTTTCTTTTGTACTAAGTTTTCTTTATATTTTTTTCTTTCCTCTTTCACCTTTTTTTAATATTTTTTTCTTTTTTCTTTCATTTTCGTTTTATTTTTATTTTTTTATTAATTTTTTAAAAAATATATATATTTTTATTTTTAAATTTTTAAATTTTAGGGGGCGATAGTCCATCCTAGCCCCCCTAATTCCGCCCTTGTTTATAACAACAAAGATAAAGTCTTAAATATAACAAATTATAATTGATAAATATAAAGGTACATAAAAATATTTATCATTGATATGATTTATAGGAACATAACTATAGTTTTTATTTTATTTTTCTTTATCATTGAACGGATTAATTATTTATGATTAGAGTGACCTGCACTACTACAGACATAGGCTTCTACTACGGTTCCGAACACATTTCAACGACGGTCGTATAACTGTCATCGATATAGGAGTCGTTGATAAGGAATCATTTCAACTACGGTTTGTTGACCGACTTTGAATAAGCACATTTCAACTACGGTTTTCGAGATCAACTGACTTTGATTAATGTGTTTTTCAACTACGGTTTTGG
>PYAF01003193.1:0-15630 GCA_007407185.1 Glycine tomentella
TCTGTAAATTGACTGGTATTGAATGCATATGTTTTGTTTACTTTAATTCTTTTCTGTGCTTAATCATAATCTTGTTTAGAATTGATCACTCTGAATGAGTATTGAGAGTTATACTTCGCAATGGACACGTTGGAATTATAATATCTGAACTGTTAAGATTAACACTTGTTCTTCACCTAGACATAGGGGTGCATGAGTGTGGAGGTTATAATATGTTCTTTAATTTCTTGAACTGATTAGTTTCACTAAGACATTAGGCTACAAACTCAGTTTAAAGGGTTAATTCACTAAGACATTAGGAATTAACTAAAATAGAAAAGACTTATTCTCCGAGTAAACATAACACAAACCCATAAGATTTGTTCTCTGACTTCTTAGTTTGACAGAATCGCTAGAAGATTAGGGTTCTCGATCGAATTAAAGAGTTAAATCGCTAGGTTATGACTCTAGTAGTTCTAGGATTTACGAAAATAGGAGAGATTTATCTTATGTAAACTTAAGGATAAAATTATCAGTCAATTGAAGGAGGTAAGGCTTATAAGGGATTGTGCCTGACCACAATTACTTCTCATTGGTAATCTTTCAATCTTACATTTACTATTTTATTTAATTTCCGTTTCAATTCAATACAATCATCCAACTACTCTTGCGTATTCTTCTGTTCTTGTTCAATCATAATTTGTATAATTATTGTGGAATCTTTCCAATCCCTGTGGAGACGATACTCTACTTACACTTTTATTACTTGTTAAACGATCGGTGCACTTGCCGTAAACACATTCGCATAAATCGCGCAACATAAACCTTAACAACTAACTATTTAACAATCTAAGTCACTACTTAAACCTTAACAACTAACTAACCTAGTAACAATTTAAGTCACTAACTAATAATCAAGTAACCCAAAAGAAATAAAAATATTTCACTACTACTTACTTGATTTATATAATGCTTCTTGCTTCCTTGCTTGCACCCTATTTGCACCTTCCTTACACCTTCCTTGCACCTTCCTTGCACCAAGCTTCAAATGAGAGAAAAAATTTTGAGAGAAAGAGAGTTTAGAGTAGTGGCAAGTGTGGCTGGGGGGGAGGTTGGTGTATATAAAAGGGAGCTGAAACACGTCCCTGGGTAGCGCGAATGGGGACTGATCACGTCCCTGCAGAGCGTAAATGGAGCTGAAACACGTCCCTGTAGCACGTGAATGGAGCTGAAACACGTCCCCCTACGACGTGATCCAGTACAGGTTGCGTCCCTGCAGGACGTGATTCAGCGCTGATCACGTCTGCCATTGACGTAACTTAACACGCCTCACATGCCCGTGAATGCCTTCTGATCACGTCCACACATGACGTGATTCAACACTTCCGCCTCAAACGCAAATGACAACAGTAGATTTGTATATAACTTTCAAATTGCCATAATCTTGTAATTTTTTATTTAAATAGCATTATTTAAAATTTTTTCCCCTTTGTATTGCATATATAAGAAGATACATATGCCTGTATTGATCCCCTACTGTGTCATCTATGAATTAAAACAAAAAACCAGGTCCAATACAAATTAATATTCCCACACAACTCACATGAAATTGTACTTCCAAATAGTGACAAACAACTTCAGTTGTCATCTATCTATGAATCAAATCAAGAAGAAACCAGGTCCAAATAGAAATTTCCCTGTATACACATGAGTAATAAAGGTCCTCAAAGTGGAAGACAAGAAGTCCCCGCACAGAAATAGAGCAGTAGGTGTGGTTTGCGGAGCTGAGATTGTACCATAATGATCACATGCCCCTTTCTTGTGATTTCTTGCTCTTTTTGCATTCGTTTAATTCTTTTACCCTCTCTTTGGCATAGTGTTTTTATAATGTTTCCGCTACTGAATGGTTTAGAAAGAAATCATTCACAATTCTTTAGTTAACTCCATATTGTTAACTCCAATTAATCAACTGCATAAGACAAACTAACATGTGATATAATTAATAAACAAATTAAACTAACATACATTTAACAAACTAAGAAATAGAGAACTTTGAATCAGAATTACCCTTTTCCAGTGTATGATACTATCTATACTATTGCCCTCAAACCAACTCATAGCCAAAGAAAATAATTGAGAAGATAAAGAAGCATACACACATATGCATGTCAAACTCCACACAAATTGTAAAGAATCAAACAATGACAGTGCAGTGATTCTCTTATATATATTAGAGAATATACTACTAATGACAGTGCAGTGATTCTCTTATATATATTAGAGAATATACTACTAGGTCATAGTTTGTTACAGTAAATAGAATATTATTTGTTGTGATAATATTTGATAGGATATTAGTTGTAACCGTAGATAAGGTTTGGGAGTTTGTTATCCCATTCTTAGCTGATCCTGCGTAGATCATGCAGTTACTTGTTTTTCCTTTATAACGTTTCGTTGTTATTTTTCCTTTGCCTATTTAAAGGCTACCAATTAATGATACAGGGTATCCTTCTGGTAACTCAGATTTATTATAGTATCAGAGCAATCCTTTCCACAAATATTTATGTATTTCCAAACTCTGATTCTTTTACGTGCGTAAGCTTGTTCCCATGGCCGAAACTCAAAGCGGCAACCTTAAGCCCTCAGACCCGCGATCTCCTTATTACATGGGAGCTTCTGATCATCCTAGCGTTTTACTTACACCAGTCATGTTGCGAGGGGAGGCAAATTATGATGATTGGGCAAAGCTCATGAAAAACGCACTCAAAGCCAAAAATAAACTGGGATTCATTACAGGTTCCGTGAGGAAACCAGATCAAAACAGTGTTGAAGAATGGCACGTGTGGGAGATATACAACTCAATGATCAATGGCTGGTTTCACAACACCATTGATCCTTCACTACAGCCGTACATTAAGTGCTTTGAGACTGCACAAGCTCTATGGGAGGATTTGAAGGAGCGCTACTCAGTTGAAAATAACCCATGTATGTATCAACTCAAGGCTAGTCTATCCACCATTAAGCAGCAAGGTAGCAGCGTCGGTGCCTATTACACCAAGCTGCGTGCAGTGTGGGACGACCTCAAAGGAAGTAAGACAGTTCGTTCATGTGCTTGCAGTGACAATTGCGTCGTTGCAAAGGATATAGCTGAGGAGAAAGAAAAGGACCGTGTTTATCAATTCCTAATGGATCTCGATGACACAATCTTTCAGAATATTCGATCACAAATTCTGAACACAACTCCACTTCCATCCATCAACAAGGTTTATGCGATGGTGACACAAGAAGACACACACCGGAGTATTGCACGCAGTCATGAAGCTCGAGCAGAAGCCGTAGGGTATGCTGCTCAGACCGGAATGCAACCAAAGCATGCACCTGAAGCAAAAATGGAGTCACCATCTGATGTGGCTTATGATGTTCAATCTGCACCACGTAATGTTGCAACCAATAAACAATTGGAACGCCCACTGTGTTCTCACTACGGTAAGCTAGGGCATGATATCTCCAGATGTTGGGAGCTCTATGGCTATCCTGAAGGACGCTCCAAACCCTTTGGCCACGGAAGAGGAAGAGGACGTTCTACAGGGGGAAGATCATATACTGACAGAATGCATTCATCCTCATCGCATGCACCGCAGCAAGCAATGGCTCATTCGACACTTACTCCTGACATTCTTGATCGATTGGACAAACTTCTCACTTTGGTTGATCAGCCACGTTCTGCAAAAAAACTCTCCGGTAACATGAAACCTTGTATTCCATGGTTGGTTGATAGTTGAGCATCCCAACACATGATGGGAATTCTTTCATTATTATGTGATGTTACCAATATTGCTCCTTTGCCTATAGGACTCCCAAATGGAACAACTACATATGCTATTAAAAAAGGCACAGTTTTGTTAGCCAATAATCTGACCCTTTATGATGTTTTATACGTGCCAAAACTAAGTTGTAACTTGATATCAGTCTCCCAGCTTGTGTGTCATTACCATGGCAGTGTTACATTTTCTGATGCAAGTTGTTTCTTGCAGGACCCAAAGCTGAAGACGGAGATTGGCTTAGCTAGGATACGTGAGAGTGTGTATGTGCATATGCAAAAGCATCGAGAGGCAATGACTGCATCAGTTCAAGCGAATAGTCTCTTTGATTTATGGCATAAGTGCATGGGACATGCATCTCACCAAGTTGTTTCTTTAATTCCTGCTTTAAATTCTGTCAAAAATGTTTCTACAAATAAAGTTTGTGATGTGTGCTATCGTGCAAAGCACACCAAAACTGTGTTTCCTTTAAGTAATGAAAGAAGTAAATGTTGTTTTGATCTCATTCATTGCGACACTTGGGGTCCATATCAAACTTCTTATTGTGGTGCACACTATTTTTTAACTATTGTGGATGATTTTAGTCGAGCTGTATGGGTATTTTTAATGGCTGAAAAGACTGAAACTTATGATTGCGTGCGTCGTTTCTTTCTCATGGTTCGTAATCAGTTTGCTAAAACAGTAAAATGTATTCGCACGGATAATGGCACTGAGTTTACTTCACATAAAATGACAACTTTGTGCAACAAAATGGGCATCTTACATCAGAAAACATGTGTATACACCCCACAACAAAATGGTTGTGTGGAGTGCAAACATAGACACATTCTAAATGTTGCCCGTGCTCTTCGTTTTTGAGCACATTTGCCTCTTGAATTCTGGGGTGATTGTGTCCAAGCTGCTGCTCATTTAATCAACAGAACACCTTGCAAACTTCTTGGAGGCCAGACCCCCTGTCATCTTCTATTCGGCTCTGCACCAAGATATGAGCATCTAAAAGTTTTTGGGTGTTTATGTTACATTTATTCTCAGCCAAAACCTGGAGATAAATTTGAAGCAAGATCTAAGAAATGTGTCTTTGTGGGGTATCCAACTGATAAGAAAGGCTGGAAAGTTTACGAGTTAGAAACTGGAACATATATGGTGTCAAGGGATGTTCAATTTCATGAAGAGATTTTTCCATTCTTTGATTCGATGGTTGTAAATCAAAGTGAACCACGCTCTATAGATAATCATTTGCAGCAGCATATTGGTAATGACCCTCTTGTGTATGAGGATCCTCAGTCACAGTCACCTCCATGTCCAAACGCTGATGCCTCTCTTGATAATTTGGCAACTCATGAATCTGATCTAGCCTTGTTACCTATTGAAGCCGCACCTATATGTGACAGGGGGAGTTCACGTTCTGCTGATTCAAGTCCACAAGTGCAGTATGCAGAAATTGCACCACGTCCTCAGCGCACCCGTAAGGCCCCTTCATATCTCTCAGAATATGAATGTAGTATGGCTGCCACACATACACCCCCACACCAGGCAACTAAAGCCAATCCCGTCTCAGGTACTTGTTATTCTATTGATAAGTTTGTTACTTGCTCTAACTTTTCCAATCATCATCGTGCTTTTCTAGCTGCCATAGATGCAGGCATGGAACCCCATTCTTTCAAAGAAGCAATGAAAGACTCACGATGGATCACTGCCATGCAGCAAGAAATTACCGCTTTAGAAGCCAATAAAACATGGCGTGTCACTAGCTTACCTGTTGGCAAACATGCTCTCCCGTGCAAAGTGGGTGTATCGTATTAAGTATCATTCAGATGGAACAGTAGAACGGTACAAGGCACGGCTTGTTATTGCTGGAAATAATCAGGTTCCAGGTGAAGATTTTCATGAAACTTTTGCCCCAGTAGCCAAAATGACAAGTGTCCGCATCCTCCTAGCAGTGGCAACATCCAAAAATTGGATTTTAAATCAATTAGATGTCAGTAATGCGTTCCTTAATGGTGATCTTAATGAAGAAGTATATATGCGGCTTCCTCTTGGGTTCTCGAATGAAAATAAAAATGCAGTTTGCCGCCTTCAAAAATCTCTATATGGCCTTCGTCAATCCCCAAGAAACTGGTTTTCTAAGCTCACTGCAGCATTGCTTTCCTATGGATTCATTCAGTCCCGTGCAGATCACACGTTATTTACTTTACAGAGAGGTGATGTGTTTGTTGCTATTTTAGTATATGTGGATGATATTGTGCTCACGAGAAATAATTTTGAAGCCTGTCAATTTGTGAAAAATTATTTAAATACTTGCTTTAAAATCAGAGACTTGGGGACATTAAAGTATTTTTTGGGGATAGAAGTTGCTCGTAATAACTCTGGAATTTTCTTGAGTCAAAGAAAATATGCAGTGGATATATTGAAAGAGACAGGACTGCTAGGGTGTAAGCCGGTTCCCTTTCCTTTGGAACAAAATCATCGATTGGCTTTAGCTGATGGACCCGACTTTGATGATCCAGCTCGTTATAGACGCCTAATTGGAAGACTTGTTTATCTTACTATTACAAGACCAGACTTGAGTTATGTCGTCCATATTCTCTCTCAGTTTATGCAAAAACCAAAACAAGCTCACTATAATGCACTTATACGGGTTCTTCATTATATTAAATCAAATCCGGGTCAAGGTCTTTTTTTGAAAGCTGATTCTGATTTACAAGTACAGGCATATTGTGACTCCGATTGGGCTAGCTGTCTTATTACCAGAAGATCTCTAACTGGTTTTTTATTATGTTGGGGGATTCTCCAATCTCTTGGAAAACAAAGAAGCAAGCAACTATATCTCGTTCCTCAGCAGAAGCAGAATATCGTTCCATGGCCACCACTGCGGCAGAACTCATTTGGATCAAATATTTCCTAGCTTCTTTGGGTGTTAATCATACTAAATCCATGCAGCTGTTCTGTGATAACCAAGCTGCTCTCCATATTGCAGCTAATCCAGTGTTTCATGAGCGCACCAAGCACATTGAGCTTGATTGTCACTTTATTCGTGATCATATCCTTGATAATATCATATCCACAGCTTATGTGTGCTCAAGCTCTCAACTTGCGGACATATTCATGAAGGCATTGGGGCAACGACCTTTTCATCATATACTTTCCAAGTTGGGCATTTCATGTCTTCACGCTCCAACTTGAGGGGGAGTATTAGAGAATATACTACTAGGTCCTAGTTTGTTACAGTAAATAGAATATTATTTGTTGTGATAATATTTGATAGGATATTAGTTGTAACCGTAGATAAGCAGTGGCGGAGCCACATGGAGACCAGCAATGGCCTCGGCACTACCTAAAAAATAAAATTTGCAGTAATTGAGTGGTGGAAATTTTTTTTTATAATAATTATATATACTTATATAATTAATTATGATTAAAAATAAAATTTGGCACTATCTAAAAATAAAATTTGACACTACTTAAAATTTGACACTACCTACAAGTGAAAGCTGGCTCCGCCACTGTAGATAAGGTTTGGGAGTTTGTTATCCCATTCTTAGCTGATCCTGCGTAGATCATGCAGTTACTTGTTTTTCCTTTGTAACGTTTCATTGTTATTTTTCCTTTGCCTATTTAAAGGCTACCAATTAATGATACAGGGTATTCTTCTGGTAACTCAGATTTATTAATATATCTGGGTGCATGATTTCTTATATACTCTTGTATCCACTACAGCACCAGAAAGAGGGTGAGAAGATGGAGGAACATCCTCAGAAGGTTCATGAGGGAGAACAAGACCTTGTGTAGATCCAAACCTATGTCATTTCAATATGACCCTGTTAGCTACTCTCAATACTTCGATGAGGATTGCCATCTTGATCATGAACCTAGGCCAGGATTGCAAGATGTTAGGTAGGATTCACATTATTGATTTTGTGTAACTGTGCTTATTAACTGTTTAGGCTTGAATTTTAGAAGGACAATGAAATAGCCTTTTGTTTTGACACATGACACGTTTTAGTTACTGTCTGATACTAACATATTAATCCTTCCTCAAAATTATATATGCCTATATGGTGTATCTCATTCATATTTTGTGATAATACCAAGAAAAACTCATAGGATTTAATTCGTTAGATTTTTTTTGTTATTATCTTTTGCATTAATTTACAAGTTTTTTATTTTATATTGTGAAGTATGAATAAAATAATAAGAGATAATAAAGCCTAAAACATTGTGAGGGAATCTTGTTGCTCCCATAGACATACATGTTTAGTTATTGCGTTATTCAAGACAAATCATGTATAGTTAAGGTATTTTTCTTAATGCTCCTCTAGAGTAGTTCTGTTGTTATATACATTTTTTACTTTATAGCTCCTATGACTTCATTTAATGTGACATAAATAAAGTGCAAAAAAAATTACGCAATTGTTCATATAGGAATGACACAAACATTGAAATTCGTAGATGTTAGTTTCTCTACATATCAAGTATGATACACCCAACTAAAATATAAAAGCAAACATTATTCCATAAAATTGGGTATATACATTATAATGTGATTTTACACAATATAAACCATATTTTAGATAAATGTTTCTTGATTGCTTATTTCCCAAAAAAATTAATAATTTCACAATTATTAAGATACAAAAAGATTCCAAATAAAAAATACTAAATTAATTAATCTTATACACTCTGTTTCTTTCTAGCATCGTACTTATCAAAATTTAGTACATTAGTAATACCGGCCATGAAAGTATTCCTATCCACAAAAAATCACCATTTCTTGGCCACAAAGTGGTCCTTTGAATATGTAAGTTGATAGGGTGAGTCAAAATGCTTGAAACAAATGTTACCACCGAAGCTTTGTAATGTTTTTCTCTGTCGAGTGAGGACATTTTACTAACTTATATGTTACTTTGTGAAGGATATCAACGAAGAATCCGACTATTTGGTCATTCTCATGGTACACACATAATATGATGTTGTTCGTTCAATGTGTATATTCCCCTCCATTTCCCTGTCTCTGAACCCAAATCAATAAATAAAGAGCTAAACAATTATTTGATTGTTAAATATTATATATTTTTAAACAATTGAAAATCAGTTTTGTGTATTTTTAATTATTTTTTTCATTAGGCAGCATGTTTAAGAAAACTAAAATTAGAATATTTTTAGGTCAAACTAAAATTAGAATGAAGTTATTTTTTATAGACAATTAGACTGAAGTTTAATGTTTCCCACAACTCGAATAGCAAAAAGAAAATTCAAGTTGGGCTAAACCCATATCTCCAGCGATATCCACCCACATGGGCCTTTGCCTGGGAAAATGGTTGTAGCTTAAAAAAAAAAAAAAGAGTTGCTATTAGCCTCCACCAAGGGATGGATCCCTTTTTTTATTCACATAATATCCTTTCCATAGAATTATAATTTTATTGTGCATGATATATAACAGAATCATGATTGTGTTGTGTAATCATTTTCAAACCCCCCCCCCCCCTTAGCACAATAAAATCATAATTTTGTTATACATTATATAACAGAATCACGATTCCGTTATTTTTTTTATAGTACCCCCTTATTGCAATGAAATTGTAGTTCTATTGCTCTACTTGGGGCGATTCCGTCAAACATAAATTCATAATATATGAGTCACATAATATTTTCTAACATTTCCCCACTTAACTCATATTTTTTAGAAATGATCCTTAACACCAATAACTAAATATGGACATGTAACTTAAAGCTTGATATGCCTTAGAAACCATATAGAAATTATCATAATGAATCAAGACGGTTATGTTTTAAGATAAATATTTTTTCAATGTATTATAATGTATAATACTTTATAATAAACAAAATTGGGTTCAAACTATATTTATTCAAATGAATCATAACTTTATAAACAAACTTAGGGTGTGTTTGGTAGAAAGAGATGAAAATGGATGAAAGTGCGAGGAATGAAAATGAATGAAAAGAAATGAAAGAAAGTGTAAACTAAAATGATCTAGTATAGATCGAAGAAAGTATAAAAGACATAAAAGATTTAAATTAAAGTAATTTGATAGGAAATTTTTTTTAAGATAAATATTTTTTTTCAATGTATTATAATGTATAATACTTTATAACAAACAAAATTGGGTCAAAACTATATTCATTCAAATAAATCATAACTTTATAAACAAACTTAGGGTGTGTTTGGTAGAAAGGGATAGAAATGAATGAAAGTGTGAGGAATGAAAAGAAATGAAAGGAAGTGTAAAGTAAAATGATTTGATAAAGATAAAAGAAAGTATAAAAGGAATAAAAGATTTAAACTAAAGTAATTTGATAGGGAAAATAAGGATATTTTTTATTTTAGTATTTTATATATATATATATATATATATATATATATATATATATATATTAACTTAGTCTCTTGAAAAAAGGTTTTATATGAAATTCATCTTTGTCAATGTTAAGTAATGTCTGACGGATCTCCATACCTTCATATCCTTTGTAATCTTAATTATGATTATTTACAAATTGAAAATAAAAACAAAAAGCAAATAAAAGGGACTAAATCTAAAAGGTGGGTCGCTGTCAATTTCATTTCTTCTTCGATTTTATCGTCATTTTTCTAAGATTTCCCAAGATTTTTTCATCACTTTCCTAAGATTTCTCAAGGTTTTTACATCATTTAAATAGCCTTTTTGAGTTAACATTTTACAACAAAATGAGGTATCAATTTCTTATCGTAGCAGTATGCATAATTCCTCTGAATATAAAGATTTTGAATATTAATTATGCCTTTATGGGAGGGGGCTTGGGTTTTGATGTAATAATTTTTTATCTTGTAAATTTTGACCAATTTGCCACATCTTGGCAATTGCTTCCTGCACTCTGGAATGTAATTTAGCCATTCCATAACGTAAAATTTACATTTTGACCTATATTTTAACAAAAGTTAATCCATTATATAAAATTAGATTTCGAATTAGGTTTTGAGAAGATTCAAAAGGTGCAGGAACAAGAGGTGCAGGAACAAGAGGTGCATGAAGCATTTGTCCCCCATTTTGTGTCAAGTGGGTTCTTACATTAATAAAATTATTTTCGTTAAAAAATTTAAAATGAATATATTGTCGTAATATTTTTTAAGCAATTTTGTTGTAATTAAGAGTTCAAAAACTTAACAACAGATTAAAATTTCTAGAAAATTGAAATATAAAGTAGATTTAAATTATAAAATTTTTAACTTTATCATTTATTCAATTAGTATTTTTATTTAAAATCGTACATCTAAGACTGAGTTACAGATTTGTTTTTTTCTATCATCTATGGCAGAGATCCTTCTCCTTAGCTTCTTTTACCCTGCAATCGAGGCTGTATACAAGGAATAGAAGAACTATTCTAATTGCCTAACTAATAACTAACTTAACTGTCAAAACAGATAGTTATGTACAGCTTTCCAAAGTAACTAACTAGCTAATGATTGTTTGAGAACCAACAAACAACAATCCTCCACCTTGGTTCAAAAAACAAACCATTACAACAGAACAGCTACACAAATTCAATCACCCTTCAACTGGATCAAATCTGGGCAGTGATAAAACTTTGTACTTGGAACAGCTTTTGTGATCATATCAGCAGGGTTGTGATCTGTTGATATTTTCTTAACTATAACAGACCCCTGGCCAATGACTTCTCTGACAAAATGCAGTTTAATGTCAACATGCTTTGTCCTTTCATGATGCACAAAATTCTTGGATAGGTGGATGGCACTTTGACTGTCACAGTGTACTGTGATCACCTTGTCCTGTAGCCTCAGCTCCCTTGCAATGTCTTCAAGCTATAGAGATTCCTTTACAGCTTTTCTTAAAGCAACATACTCAGCTTCTGTAGTTGATAGGGCCACAACCTTTTGAAGGCTTGCTTTCCAACTAACTGCAGTACCAAAAGCTGTGAACACAAAGCCTGTGAGGGACTTCCTTAATCTAAACAGCCAAAATAATCTGACTCTACAAAGCCTTCAATAGCATATGTCTTTCTGCCATTTCTAGCTCCACGATAAACCAAAACTCTTCCAACTGAACCCCTTATATATATATATATATATATATATATATATATATATATATATATATATATATATAAGTATCCATTTCACTGCCAGTGTGCCTTGCCTGGATTTGCCATGAATCTGCTTACTAGGTTCACTACATGTGCTATATTAGGGCGGGTACAGACCATAGCATACATCAGTGATCCTACAACATTTGCATATGGAATGTTTTCTATATAAACCATCTCATCAGGAGTCTTTGGTGATTGATTTGTTGAGTTGAGTTTGAACTGCTGTGACATAGGAGTAGTCACAGGTTTGGAATTTGACATTCCATACTTCTCAAGGACCTTTCTAAGATATGTTTCTTGAGACAAGTGCAGCAGTTTCTTCCCCCTGTCTCTTTTAATTTCTATTCCCAGAATTTTCTTAGCAGGTCCCAGATCCTTCATTTCAAATTCCTTACACAACTCAGATTTGACTTTCATTACTGTTACTTGTATAAGAATATCATCAACATATAGCAATAGTATAACAAACATTGTTTTTCAAGAAATTTGAAGTAGACACAGTTATCATACTGACTTCTGTTGAAGCTTATCTTAGCCATAAACTCATCATATCTCCTATTCCACTGCCTGGGGATTGTTTCAAACCATAGAGGGATCTGTTCAATTTGCAAACATAATCCTCTTTCCCTTTTTTCTACAAAACCCTCTGGTTGCTGCATCAGTATCACCTCATCAAGCTTTCCGTATAGAAAAGTTGGTTTTACATTCATTTGCTCTAGCTCAAGGTCTAATTCTGCAACCATAGCTAATAGAATTCTTATGGACCCGTGTTTCACTACATGTGAGAAAACTTCATTGAAATCAACTCCCTCCTTTAGAGAGAAACCTCCGTTGGTATCGAGCAATCACACAACAATCAAGAAAAATAGAAAGAGAGAAAGGGAAGGAAAAATAATACAGTGTTTACCCTGATTCACCCAATGTGGGCTACGTCCAGCTTTCTCCTATATTCTTCTCACACACTCGTTACAATGCACTCAGCTTACAAGGAAATATATAGGCTTAAAAACCCTAAACACCGTAGCTATTCATGGGGCAAAGTCCAAACTACAAATAATAAAGCCCACAACAGTACCAGGCCTCGAAAAGTATAAGTCATACCCAACATCCTCGAGCTACAAGTCTGGCCTTGAATGTAGCTGGTTCAACACCTCGGCTGCCTTCTTTCTTCTTAAAGAGCCATATTCAATTGACCACTCTAGAACCAGGAGGTTTCTTGATAAACTCCCATGTATGATTGTCATAGAGAGACTTAAGGTCTTCATTCATGGCACTCAACCAATTTTTCTTTTCCATACTGAATAGGACTGCTTCTAGATCCTTAGGATCTTCCTCTAAAATTTCGAAGTGAGGAATAAATGGGTAGAAACAATGTGCAGAGGGATTTAAAAATAAATGCCTAGTGGAATGACTTGCAGATGCTGAATATGCTTACTGCCATTTCCATCTTGATTCTAATATAAGTCTTAGAAGTTCTGTTAACCATGTGTAAAAAAAAAATGTTGAACTTGCTCTTCTTCTTTTACTCTCTGGTCCTCTGTCTCCATGACGTTGTTTGTATAGTCTGGTTCTACATAGCTAGATAGAACTGTTGTTTTGTCTTTTATGTAGTTATCTTATTTTGGCAAACTAGAATACCTATTAACTTGTATAGAGAAGACGGATTCCTTATCAATGTTAGATAAATTAGTCTCCTACTGTTTTTTATTATATATTTCATATTCTTACCCTAAATAATTAAAGATAAATTTGTGAAGGAATTTGATTCTTTTTTTTGGTTGTTGAAATACATATCTGTGTTGTTGTTTTATTGTCAACTATGTTTTTGGGATATCTACCAATCATATTGTAAGCACATTTCATTAGTCTACAGGGCGAATATTCTAGAAAGAGTGCATCCATTCAATGAAGGAGTTGGTAGAATTTTATAAAACTTTTTTTGTGTATGGACTATGGTACGACACATATAGTTTGGTATAATAACCTTGGTTTTTAAAAAAAATTAAAAAAATAATTAATAAAATAATATTATTTTCACTGTAGCTGGCGCCAAGAGCGTGGGATCTGGCGCTCCTAGCGTGGCACTGTAGCTGAAAGCTATTTTTCACGATTTTTGGCGCCATCAGCGCCAAAGTGGCGCTAGGAGCGCCACAGATGCTGGAAATTGGGGCCAGGAGCGCCAAAGTGGCGCCAAGAGCGTCAGATACACTGGATTTTGACGCCATCAGCGCCAGAGTGGCGCGATTGGCGCGGCATGTCGGTCAGGTACAGTATAAAAGGCCAAAAACGCAATTTTTGAAGAGAAAAACTATTTCTCTTCTTCCTCCAGCGCCCCACCTCCATTTTTGAAACTCCCAAGCTTCAAAAGCCTTTGTTTCTTGACCAAATCACTTCCTATAACCATCAATCTTGTGAGAAACCTCTAGTGAACTTGAATCCTTCATCAATTTCTCCAAAAACCCCTTGAGCTGAGAAAACCCTTTCTCAAGGGAAAGTATAAAACTCAAGTTTGGCGAGGAACGGCGGTGATTCACGGACACCCGGGCTAGGAGAAGTAGTCCAGAGGCCTTCCTTGTCGTCTCTGAGGTAAGAAACTCGAGATTCATTGCTTGATTTGTGAATTGGGGTTTTAGGTAAATAGTGACCCACTGTTGATAGAGCTAGAATTAGCTCTGGGTCCTTCAGAGAAACATGTTTAGAACGGTTTAGTGATGAAGGATTAGCTTTCAGATTGTGATTTGGTGAACTTTGGTTTTGGCTCTGTGAAGGCATGTGTGACTCGTGTTGGGTCACTTGTTGATGTTGTTATGACATGCAAGAGCCTTGTAGAGGGTCTTGTTGTGCCTGAGAGGCCAGATGAACGGTGCCTTGTGTGTGTGATATGGACCGTTCAAGCTAGTTGAGCTTGTAGAGCTTAGAGCTCATTGTGAGGGCTTGTATTGAGTCTGTAATGACTCTAATGCCATGATTATGTTGTAAAAGACCTCTGAGGGTCTATGAGAGGGCTTATGATGGATGAGCTTGATGAACCTTAAGTTAGATGACTTAGAGGTCATGGAAAGGATTGAGGTTCCTTTCCTTTAGACGGTTGAGAACCGTGTTTTTGGTTTGTGCTTGTGTATTGCTGGATGATTAATAGGCGTTTATATGCCTTGTCAGGGCTTGACACTGCGGGTGTCAGTGACATAAGCCGCCGCTCAAGGATTGAAGCTGCAGAGCATGGCTTGCCAGGTAAGCTCATCGTTCTTAGGTGGGGTTCCCTTGCTTATGTTTCACCAACCCTAAGTAGGTAATGGTTTGATATGCCATGCAATTTGATATTGAATGTGGTTGTGGGTACTGAGCTCTGTATATGCTACTGAGATAAATGCCATTATGACTTGTGATGGACTCCTGATCTGAATCAAGTCCTGTTTGCCCCGATCTTCCTTGCAATGGAATCAATTCTTCAATTGAAAGAAAAACAGAGTATGAATGCTCTGTTTTGAAGACAGCTTTTTAGGTTTTGTGATGTAAGAAATGGATCAATGAAAAAGGATTAGAAACGGATTTGGATTGACACCATGGAATAGGAATTCCAATAAGTCTTGCAAGAATCACCACAATAGCTCAGAAGCTATTGATAAGAAACAAGAAGTTCTAAACTAAGAACAAGGGAGAAAACTCTCAACCTTCACCCACAAAGTGTATTCAATTATCAATCAATCAAAAGTTCTTACATTCTGTTGAG
>PYAF01003193.1:15730-46924 GCA_007407185.1 Glycine tomentella
TTGGTAATCGATTACAACAGACAAATTCATCATTTTATAGCCTTCTTCATGGTTCTTCAAGAGATTTAGCTTGGACTGAATATGATCTTGAAGTATTTGAGCCCTAGCCCTTGTCATTGGTCCTTTAATCACCAAAGGAAGTTCTTCCATGTGTAGTTCCAAGCCTTCCTCATCTTGACTTGGTTTGAGGATTGCATCAACTTGTTGATAATTAAGGATTAGTTAAACACCGTGATGGTGTTATAAGGTGATTATATGAGAATAGACCTATGATAGACACTGAGATAGTGTTAGGTGGATGATACACCTGTGGGCACAGGTGTGTGATTGCTTTTGGAATTATTGATTGATGAACACTGTGATAGTGTTCAGTGTTTGAGTATAAGATAAAGATCATGATAGTGGTCTGCGATTGAGGATAAGTTAGATACCGTGATAGTATTGTGTTAAGTGAGATTCTCTGGCCAGTAGAATAGGTTCCATGGACTCCCTTGGAATGAGTGCCCGTGTGCATGATCTTCCCTGGAAGATGCCATACATATCCACCTAAGACCTGAGGGATGAGTGCCTTGTGTGGATGATCTTCCTCAGGCATCTCCCTCAGGCAGTGGAGTTGGAAATCCTGAGGGATGAGCGCCCTGTGTGGATGATCTTCCTCAGGCATTGGACTGGAAGTCCTGAGGGATGAGTGCCCCTGCGTGGATGATCTTCCTCAGGCAGTGCATGAGAATCCTGAGTGAATGAGTGCCCGAGTGGATGATCTTCCTCAGGTAGAAAGAGTGGGAAAGTCCCGGGAATTGAGTGTCCTTCATCGGATGATCTTTCCCAGGCCAGGTTGTATGTAGATATGTTGTATCTCTAAGAGGAGGTATCCCGAGGGGATGAGAGTATCTTAGAAGAGCCATATCTGTATAAGTGAAGTCCTGAGTGGTTTCCTCAGGCACTGGTACATTGAGCTTCATGAGGTGTTGCACCTCTGATGTTGAAAGTGTCCTGTGGAATGACACTTGTGTTAGGTTACCCTGTAATCTGGTTATGAGAACCTGAATGATATAATAGTACGATGAGTATGGTTTTAGTACCTTGTGTGTTTGGAGGTGAACCAGGGAGAGGGAAGACCTCCCAGAACCCTGAGTTTACTGAGATGTGTATCTCACCCTTGTTGGGGTTGTTGTTTTACAAGTGACTCTTCTAGCAGAGGGGAGCGGTCACAGGGCAGGAGGCCCTAGTAAAGACTTGCTAGCATAGTTGTGGGCAGTGATAGAGGAGCAGAAGAATTCTTTTTGATTGACACCTGTTTGTATTCCCTGTGTAGGGAAATGGTGTGTGGGTGCACACCTATTATGCTGTACATATTCTGTTGTATAACCACAGATGTGGTTTAGACTTTGAGATATAAATATGTACAGAACTGATGTTATTATGTATATGATGATTCCTCCTGATTCTATTTGTTGAGTTTTCTTGTATATCTGCCTATGATTTTGTGTTTATGCTATAATGGATCAGCAGGGGCTTGATGTAATGATGTTGTGTGATGTGTTTTATACGTACATAATGTAATCAAAAAAATATGGTTTGAAAATGCTTCCGCGGTTTATTAATTAAAGTTTTAAGCGTTATTCTGATATTATAAATGTTAATACACCGGAGGCCTACGGGGTGTTACATTTGGAACCATTACCTACCTCTGAAGAGATACAAGGAAAAGTAAAGGTCATACACGTGCTCAGATGGTGTAACTTGTCGACATGTTCCTCATGGTTTCTGGAGTAGTAAAGTTAAGAGCATCTCCAATGGGAGGTGCTTAGTGGGTTTCTAAGAATAAGAAATTATTTTTTAAAAGAAATTATGCATTGGAAAGTATCTAGGTGACATGAGAGTTCCTTCACAAAAAATTTGAGTTTCTTATATAAAAAACTCTTTCTAGAGTTTCTTATTTTTCAAACATCTTCAATTAAGAGGATTTTTTGAAGTTTCTTGTAATTTTTTGCATTTGAGCAAAATTTGGTTAGAGTTCTTATGAATGACATGACAATGTAGGGACCACAAAAAGATGAGTAAATGTCTTTAAGAAATCCATATAAGCACTCCCCATTGGAGAAAGTAATACACATTTGAGAAGTTTTATATAAGTTTGTGAAATCTAAGATATAAAATGAAGAAAGAAGAACTTGGTATTTTGAAAAAATAAAAATATTTTTAAGTTGCCCAATTGACATCCAAACATAGACTTAACTGTGGGAACATAGCAGTATGTCGATGCATTTGTTTGCTTAGACCGCTAGATATTAACTTTAGCCTGTATTCTTGTATTTGCTATATGCTTTTTCTTCTTCTGTTATTCATTTATTGCCTAATGTTTGCAGGTTGATGTTCTTTTGGTTTCTTTTACACTTGTTAGTTTGTAGAGCTAGATATTTAGGTATTATCAAACCGAGTGTCGATTTGGCAAACTTCTGAGATTAGTTCCTCCCATTTTATCCGTACCATTGCAAGATAGGTACTCAGTGCCTTTGTGAATTTTTATCTTTTAAAGACATGGATATATCATTTTAAAAAAATTAAAATATAATTTTATTCTCTTTATTTCAAATTTTCAATATGTGATTTTAGTTTATTTATTTATTAATTGAGATATTTTATTGTTTATTTTCTAAAAATTTATATTTTTAAATTGAGAAATTCCGTCCCCCAATTATAAAAAAATCTGTGATTTTAATCCTCAAACGTTGATTGTCTGCTTTTTAATTTTTTTATATAAATTAAACTTATTAACAATTAAATAATGTAAAAAAAATTGCCACATATATAATAAACAGAAAAGTGTAATTGAAGTTAATGAAATACACATATTAACATTTGAATTTTGTCATAAGGACAAAGATTATGAATTTTTTAAAAGTGAGAAACAAAATATCTTAATTGAAAAATAAAAAATTAAAATTGTGAATTTTTTAAAAGTATAAAACAAAATGTCTCAATTAAAAAATATGATGACTAAAATCTTAAATTTAGAAAAATAGGAGAATGAAAATAGCATTTTAACTTAAAAAATAGTGAAATATTGAATAGAGAAATAGAAATTACATTTATTAGTTATAATAATTATTTTTGACAAATGAAAAGGTAAAATAAATAAAAGAAAGAATATATATTAAATAGAAAAGAAAAAAAATAAATCAGTGGCTAACACTCTCATGGACTACTAAAACATGTGATCTAAAATAGATAATTGGATTTTACTTCCTATCAAGGGTTATTTTTCGTTTTTAATATATAAAAGACAATGACTTTATTAAAGAATTAAAAACCTAAATCAAGGTTGTCCCTAGTAGTCAGAAAGGACAACACCCTATCGCTGGATTTTGGCCACTGCACATGGTGGCAATCCTTCTTCCCCTCTTTTCTCATCTCTCATCTCTTATGTTATCCAGCATTCTTGAAAGCTTTTCGTTTGTCCTTTGTTGTCCGTGGTGGCTACCACCCATGACTGACACAGTTGTGGTGCGTCACTCCTCATCACACCGTCATGGTGGTGTGTCGTAATGGTTATGCCACTACATGTTTTCCTTTCATCGTTGTGTAACTCTTGGTGCTTCCCGCATCCACCGACTCCACCCAATCTCCAACTCTCCTTTGTTGAATAACCTTTCTTTCCTCTCTTATGGGGAACAATTCGTACTTAGGCCGACTCAATAAAACACCCTTTCACTTCCTTTAAGTGGATCTTGCATAAACACCCTTTTAAATTATTCAAAAATCAATTGATGATGATCACTATTCAATGACATCATTTATGAGAAACCATGCATAAACATATTTTTAGGTAATGTAATTAATTAATTGATACATAATAATTAAAAATATTTTAATTGTTAAAATTACAAAAGGGCAAATGAGTAAATTAATCTATCCCAATAAAAATTTAATTATTTAATAATATTAAAAAGAACTGGTATGAAAGGTCACGGATCACACATCTTAACTGTCCAATATTATACTAATATATCCAGTGGACTGTAATACGTGGTGTAAAATGCACCAGATTTTTCACTGGTTCACGGTTAGACCTGTCAAAACGGGTTCAACCCACGAGTCAACCCGTTTTAGCTCGTCAAAATTGGTGGATTGGATTGGTTAAAAACTGACTCACTTTAATCTTGGATCAAAATAACCTAGCCCACTTAAACCGCAACCCACCCGGGTTGACTCCCGGGTTCAATTTAAAAAAAAAAAAACTATATTGTTATACAACTATAAGAAGGGGTGGGCATGGATTGGATTTTTAAGAATCCAATCCATATCCAATTCATATCTATTTAAATGAATTGGATTTTAAATCCATATCCGTATTTTTTTAAAAATAATTTAGATTCAAAATCCAATCCATTTAAATGGATATGGATTTGGATATATCCAATTTACATCCACTTAAATGTTATAAGATTTTTTTTTTTTTTTTTACAAATTTTAGTTATTAAATGTTAAAATGTAAAAAATTAGTATCTATCCACTTAAGAGCTATTTTCAACCGACCTTAGTTAAGACTATTTTTTTTTGTCGATATTGTTTAGTGTATTTTTGGCATACCTCAACCAAAGCAATTTAGACGGATATCGGTGCAGATATTTTTAGACCAACATCAAACCAAGACTATTTTTTTGTTGACATTAGTCAGTGCATTTTCAATCGACATTGGTCAATGATGTTTTTGGTCGATCTTAGGTAGGGTTATTTTTTGGTTGAGGTTGGCTAGGATTTTTAGTCAATGCATTTTTTGTCCGACATTGACTAGGGGTATTTCGATCAACATCGATCGTGACTAATATTTGGCCGACATTGGTTAGGATTTTTATGGCTAACATTGATAAGGTTTTTTTTTTTTTGCCGATGTCGATCATTGATATTTTTTTGCCAACATTCGTCAAGACTTTTTTTTGGTCGACATTAGCTATATTTTTTTGCCGATGTTGGTTGAAACTATATTTTGTTGACAACAACTAGGATTTGTTGGTCAACATTAACAATGATTATTTATTTTGACTGGCGTTAGCTAGAGATTTTTTTGTTGACATCAACTAGGATTTTTTAGATCGGTGTCAATTGGGGAAATATTTTGGTCGACATCAACTATTTTTTTTGGCTGATGTTGGTCAATGATTTTTTAACCGATGTCAGCCAAAAAATAGTCTCGTCTGACGTCGACAAAAAAAATCATAGTCGACGTCGAGCGAAAAACCTACTTGATGTCAATAAAAAATAATATCGACAAACATCGACAAAAAACCTAGCTAATGTTGGCAAAAAATATCATCGACTGATGTCGGGCAAAAAATAGTCTCAATCAATGTAGACTAAAAAAATCTTACCAACATTAATCGAAAAATAGGCTCAATGATGACGGCTTAAAATCATTAGTTGACTCGACAAAAAAAATAGTCTCAATCAAAGTTGGCAAAAAATAGATATAAAAATCCAAACAAATATCCAATCCATATCCATTTCATATCCAATTAATTGGATTGGATTTAAAATCCAAAAAAATGGATTTGGATATGAAACTAATCCATTTAAATGGATTTAAAATGGATTAGATTGGACTAGATATAAATTATTTTATGAATATATCTATTTCATATCCAATTAATTGGATTGAATTTAAAATCCAAAAAAATAGATTTAAATATGAAATTAATTCATTTAAATGAATTTAAAATAAATTAGATATAGATTATTTTATAGATATGAATTTTTTTCCGGCCGCCACAAAAGTGACAAAACAAAAGGGGAAAGGCAAAAACCTAAACGCTGAGCTCCAGCCTCTATTCTATTCCTCCAAGAGCAAGACCACTCACGCAGTCACGCTACAACCTCCGTCCCACTCGCCGACGTCGACGTCGACGTCGCCGTCGCGACCGCTACTAAAGCCCAACTCCAGTCCGCCACTCCCACTCGCCTGCTCGGCATTCACTTCCTCCCGCTACTCACCGCTACTCACACGCCACGTCGCCACCACTACTCACCCCTACTTCATTTCTTGAGAACGGTATGCTCTTGTTCCTTATTGAGTTCATGCTAGAGTAGTGTTAGAAATCATCTGGCTACAGTAATACCTTAAACAGTATTCACGCTGCAGTTGCTCACATAAAATCCAGCATTTTACTTATAAATGAATAAATGATCACCCTGTGCTTGCAAAATTTATGCTTTCAAGTTCTCAATGTGTTCATTGATTTTGCATATACTAGAGATATTTATATTGTTATTGATGCTTTAGTGAGAAAAGGATTGACTAGCAGTCGCTTGGAAATATATGTCTAACGTTGGTTTTAAAAAAATTTGTATACCGTAAAAATTAAATACAAACTTCAAAAGGAATGGTGCTCAATTTCTAGTTCTAAACTTTGAATTAAACAATTGAATTTTGTACTGCAAATGCAGAATGCATGAGTGTTTCATTTCAATTGGTTAATTTAGTGTGATAATTGGTTAATTTTGTTCTGCAAATTGGTGCTCTTAAAGCTCTCTGTCTTGTGTGTATTCATCTTCATAGTATGGTTAATTTAGTGTGATAACCACTATTTGCAATATAGTCTCAGCTGTATTAAATTATGTTCAAGTGGACAAGATTGTTAGCATTGGGTAAATTGGTTATTCTTGTTGTTGTAGACCATGAAACGATTATGTAACAAAAAAAATGAAAAGATTATGAGCAGTGTGTATCTAGTCGTACTCAAATTTCCTAATTTTCTTTTGACACCATGACACCACCACCAACCCATCCAGTTGCATTAATTTTCTGATTTTCTTTTGACAGAATGGAACTTGATACTGTGCATCAAAGTGTTATTCGAATGGATTATGTTACTGATAGTAATTTGAATGAACTTGGTGATAAAAGTCCAAAGAGAAATGTAAATCCAAATGTAGATGAAATTAAAAATGAAGAGACTGAGTGTGAAAGCGCAAGTAAAACGGCAAAATCTTGCACTTCTGATGTTTGGAGACATTTCACTAAAATTCGGGTAGAAGATGGAAAAGAAAGGGCTAAATGCAATGGGTGTGGGCAAAAGTATGTGATTGGCGGTACAAAGATAGGTACTTCAACTGCGTCATGTAAAAAAATGTAAACTTATCCCCAAATATCATGATATGGCTGCCATGATTATTGATCATGCAGGTAAGTTGAGGTCTAGGGAAATTGACCATAGACGTGTGCGTGAAGTAATTTCAATGACTATTATTGAACATGGTCTTCCTTTCAACTTTGTTGAATACAAGTGGATTAGGGACTTGTATTCATTGTTAAATCTTGAAGTCAAGCATTATAGTAGAAATATTGCTGTATCTGATATATGGAAATTTCATCTTGAACAAAAGGACAAATTGAAATTGTTAATGCATAGAAGCCGTAATCGAATTTGTTTGACATCTGATTGTTGGACTGCATGTACTGTTGAGGGATACATTTGTTTGAGTGTTCATTTTATTGATAACCAATGGAATTTGAATAGCAAAATTCTTGCTTTTTGTAAAATGGAACCTCCACATACCGGGTTTGATTTGGCTGAAAAGGTGTTTAATTGCTTGAAAGATTGGGGAATAGATAAAAAAATCTTTTCAATTACTTTGGACAATGCTAGTGCCAATGGCCTCAGCTGCCTCCTCTTCATCTTCAGCATTGTCAAGTTCTTCATTCTCTTCCAAACCTGTGTAGATCAGAAAATAGTAAATTTTAATTGGAAAAGATATTAAATTATTTTACAACAACAACAAATCTTCTAATTGGTTCACAATCATATTAGATAACAAATTAATTGAATAAAATGTGTTCTAATTCTAACTTCGTTAATGAATTCTGCTACTGATAGCCTTTTGAGGAAACAAAAAACTTTGCCTCAGAACTCGGAAGTATCTGAATAGAATTCTTCCTTACAAGTTTCAATAATAAAATACTCAAAATAAATTATGTAGGGACCTCTTGAGAAATAGAAGTGTAATATCTAAAAACTAATAAAGGACTAGTAACTAGACAGAAGTTTGGAAATGGTTTGAAATTAATGATTCTTCTTATATCATATTATTGAGTGTGGCAATAATATGTAGGCTCTATCACTATACTAAAACAATATCAATACATAGAGTCGGGAAGATAAGGAAAAAATAAAAAGGAGACAACCTAAATTAGCTTGTTGGCATTCTTCTCCATCGAGCTTCATGGCATGCCTATAGCACTCCCTCTTCAATTTTTCAAACTTTAAAGTGACAGCTCTGAGTAAATTCTCAGCACCAGGCTTGGGGAATACTGATAGATATCGCACCATAAGACGTTGTCTAATACAATTGATCATGTGTTGTGAGAACCACCCAGTTCCAGACTGCAAAAGTAGCATTTTAGATGCAACTTAGTTAATGGAATTTCTTATAAGCTCAAGCATGAAAGATAAAATCAAGCAATTTTTCTGATATTTTATCTTTTGTGGCAAAAATTACACAACAATTTAATCTGCACAAACTTCAAAATAAAACAAGATTATATAGAATAAATCAGCTACTCCTTGATTGTTCAAGCAAAAAGGGAAAAAGAGCAATTTTGCATCACCCTTAGATAACCATTACGGGACCTTAATGCTAGGGAATAGGAAAACTATGAAACACGTTAAATGCAGAGTAAACTAGTCTGAAATTTTAGCAGGCAACAAACTATCCCTCACCCAGATAAACTTATGGCAGGTGTTTCCAAAGTTCAAAATATGTCATCAACTCTCTGATTCTTGGTTGATAATGATAAAAAATTAGACAGGCTTCTAAAATCATCATGATCCCCATTCTAGATCTACCTCTTTTATTGTTACAGTGTTACCTGTAAATTGAAAAGTACGAAGGAATTACATGATACCATGACATACTGGTGGTGCAGGAAGTAACTGTCATAACGATAAATTACGAGCCTGTTGGTGCCCAACCCTAGTTATTCTTTTGCACTCCCCCAAACCCCAAGTTTCTTTCCGTCAAATCCTTGGCGCGAGCGCGGCACAACACACTCGTCAATCACAAATTTCCTTAAGGAGAGGAAGGACCAACGCGATGCCAAGAGTAAGTTGCCAATCGCTTGCTTGAGTAGAGGACGCTAATCTAGAAAAAAAGCACAACGAAGACGAAATAAATAACCCATCAGAGAGAGAGAGAGGTAATAATGGGAGTGATAAAGGATGGCAGAATCGCAGGGATTCTACTGGAACCTCAAGGATTTATGGTGCATTATCCTGCTTATCCATCATCCATCTCTCGAGCTGTTCATACTCTTGGGGGAATTCAAGCCATCCAAAAGGTAAAGCCTTGCCAAATTTCATTATACTAATTCATTCATTTTTCTCATTGCCAATTATTACTTTTACAATTATTACAATTTCTGTTATTTTTTAGGCTCGCAGTTCACAATCAAACAAATTAGAGCTTCGTTTCCGTCCTGAAGACCCCTATTCTCACCCTGCATTTGGGGAGTTTCGTCCCACCAACTCTCTGCTTCTCAAAATATCCAAGACAAAACCACCACCACCTGTTCATGATGCCGAAGCTTCTAGCAGCTCTAAAAATGGGGAGCAAGACCAAGAGGGAAGTCTTTGTGCTGATATCGTCGCTCGTTTTCCCGATGCTTATTTTTTTGATGGTTAGACACTTTAAATGAGCTTTTTTTTTTTTTTGGTGTTTTGTGTATAAATTAATTAGCTTTATGCGGTTTCTTAAGCGAGTTACGTGATTGCATTTGTTTTGTGTTTCTAAATGATGAAGGGATGGCGGACTACCAACATGTGATTCCTGTTCATGCTGATGTTGCCCGGAGGAAGAAGCGGAACTGGTCAGAGCTTGAAGAACTGCATTTTGGTGAATATTTTGTTTCAATGTTTGTTACTTCAACTCAATGTTTTAGATGTGTTTAATGCCTGTTTTTTTTTACAAAATTAGTGGCTTGTGTTGTGTTCTGTCATAGATCAAGGTGGTTTCATGGATCTGGATCACGAGGATGTTATGATTATAGTGCCTCCAATTTTCGCTCCAAAAGATGTGCCAGAAAATTTAGTGTAAGTTTCTGACATTTCTTTTTCGGTGTTCATATACTCGTTTTTAAGAGAGAAGTCTGGAATCAGCATACAATACCATATTTGTTCAACATCTGAAGAAAATTATGGCAGGGTCCTATATGACTTGCAATTGTTAACTCTACATTGAAGTGACTTAGTCATTTTCTTATTTCAGCTTAAGACCAGCTACCATGTCGATTTTGAAAAAGAAACCAGAGGAAGTTGTACAACCCCATTTTGAGGTAAAGATAATTCAGATATATTTTCTTAATAGAATATAATTTAATCCTTTTGGTATATTAAAACATATCAATAACCATTGATAAGTGTTGATGACTGATCCACATCTTTTTGACTCTCAATCACAACACTTGTTTGCAGAATCATTAATATGAGTCTCTTAATTCAAGGTTTTTATTAATTAGTCTTACCCCATTTGTTGAATATACAATCTTATATCATCCTGGAATTTCATACATTATAAACATGTAAATACCTTTTTTGTGTAGGGTAGGAAAATAAACTACATTGATGAGAAAAGAGGTAAGATACAGCTAGAGAGAGCTAGAGAGAGGAGAATGAAATACCCTCCAAACTAAATATAACATTGGACAGGAAAAAATAAAAATAAAAACTCAAGAACACAACGAAGTTTAGTAGGTAAAGAGATCCCTTTAAAGATTTTAGGATCTAATTGCAAGTTGAGACTTGAGTCCCACATTGGAATTATAGAATGCTAGTGTGGGGTTTATTGGGAGTGGGTTAATGAAATAGAGACCTTCAATTTCTAGGACTTGAGAGAGTGCATTAGAACCTAAAAGAAGGATTTAGAAGTAAACAAATTGAAAGAATCCAACTCAAACCCTCCTGTCTAAATTAGTAGAGAAATTAATAGCACCTAATAAAATCAAAAGGGCTTGTATTGACTGGCTTATTTATCACTGAAGTGTCTGTGAGTTGTGAAAGTAAACTTCCAAATAAAATTAGGATCTTGACCAAAAGCAAAGTACAGTAGAGGGATGATAGAGATGTAAGGTTTCAAACAAAGGAATGACACAAAATTGGTTTAAAAAATTTGACATTTTTTTTCTATTTCTAGTTAAACATTGTTACTTAAATTGAATGACAGTTTATTTTCCAAGTTGATAAAAGTTAATTTGACATTTTTTTTCAGCCAGTGATGAAAAATATCACATTCTGAAAATCTGTAGATACTAGGTGACATATACCTTAATAAGAATTAGAAAAATTCTTATTTTTTGTCTGGATGTCATTAGTCACGCAATATTTTTAGCAAGACTTTTCTTGTGATGTGTGCAGATGGACATGGAGCCAGTTCTTGCAATTGATTTTGACATTAAAGATATCCTTTTCTCAAGTGGTAGAACCATCATATTTCAAACTTATTTAAGTTGAAAGTTCTATGTGATTATATCATGCCTATTTTTATTGTTTTTGCTCCTGTGAATGTAATTTTTTTTCTTAAATTTACTCTCAAAGTATACATCTAATTCCATATTTAATCATGTAGAGTTTTTTAAATTTAATTATAGCTTTGCCATTGATTTGCTGATTTCCTGGCAACATTATTTGAATTACTTGTGTACAAAATAGATGTGCTCAAATATCAGTTTTTGGCCAGCCTTAGTGATTATGCATGGGGATCACAGTTTCCCTTCAACCCTCTCGCAGGAGTCAGAAAATTTGTAGCTTTTGTCAGTGAAAAACTTATATTTAATGGGATGATTTATATCTTTATAATTTGTAATTAAATATAATATAATAAATTAGTTGCATTCCTTCCTTAATTTGCTCTTTAATGTTCTGTTTTCTTCTTCCTAAACAAGGGATAAAGAGATGGAATAAAACTGAAAGTTCTCTTCTTGAGTTCTAAGTTTTAATCCATTTTTATGCAAGCTGTTTATTGCTACATTTGAAACATCACTATGATTACTTGATTAATTTTAGCACATTGCTGACATATCAACAAAGTGCTTGCAAATTAGTAATATTTTTTAGTAATTAGTATCACACTATGAATACCTGCTCATTCTATTTTTTCCATCGGGACATATTTATTTTTCTTTTTCATTTTGTATAAACATTTTAGGTTTTCTTTCTGAACATAATCAAAGGTTTTGCAACAAAAAAATTCTTAAAACATATTGCAACCAAATTGCACTTTGTGGTTCTAGTTTTACTTAGCTGTCCTACAGATTCCTAAGAAAGTGAATTGGGAGGAATATATACCACAAGGCTCAGATCAGTGGGAGTTACAGATGGTTGTAGCTAGATTGTTTGATGAGCGGCCTATATGGTCCAAAAATTCGCTTATCGAACTCTTGCTTGATAAAGGCTTAAGTTTTTCGCACAGCATGCTCAGAAGGTCACTGGAGTAAATTCTGCTGATTTGCTTTTTTAACTTCCAACAATTGAATTGCTAATGGTGCAGTGACCATCCATTCTCTCTTGCAGGCTTCTATCTAGAATTTCTTACTATTTTTCTAGTGGACCATTTCTGAGGTTTTGGATCAAGAAAGGATATGATCCACGCAAAGATCCTGATTCTCGAATGTAAGTCATCTCCTCATTTCTAAATAATCTCGTGGAATTTTTAGTCATACATTTGCACTAAAAAAATTGTTTGGTTCCTGTGATAAATATATTTCTAATGCATTGTTTGGTTTTGAAATATTATTTAATTACCAGTATGTCATGGTATCATGTAATTCCTTCGTACTTTTCAATTTACAGGTAACACTGTAACAATAAAAGAGGTAGATCTAGAATGGGGATCATGATGATTTTAGAAGTCTGTCTAATTTTTTATCATTATCAACCAAGAATCAGGGAGTTGACGACATATTTTGAACTTTGGAAACACCTTCCTTAAGTTCATCTGGGGTGAGGGATAGTTTGTTGTCTGCTAAAATTTCAGACTAGTTTATAAGATGGGGAATCAGTTTATTGAACCTTGATTAGAATATAGTTAGTGCAAATGCGTTTACTGGACACTGGCTTAGAAAGAAATGACTATTTTTTCTCACTGGTGGTCCATGCTTCTATGCAATTTGCTCAGCTAGTTCATACAACATTCAGTTTGTTCTCTAAGTAGCTTGGATCCATTGGTTGTTTTCATCCTAAACTAATTTCATTAAAAGAATGGGGCTCTTTAAATATTATTTTCATGTTTTTGTTTGTGAGGATGAGAATGCATCTCTGACTCTTAGATGAATGTTATTGTTACTCCTCACACGTTGATTGTGGTTCCTTGTGTTGTGTCTATTTGGGATTTTGTATGAACTATAGTATCAAACACTACTGATTTGACCAACCAGTCAACCACCCATGAGCCTCCTATGATATATGCCTATAAAAATATTGAATCTTCACTCACTTGGAAATACAAAATAAAGATGAACAATTTATTCATTTTTACCGGGGTTCTAATAACCCAATCTTCATTCTGTCAATTATTTTAGTGAATTTTTATTGTTTGAAAGAACTGAATATGCAATCTTGACTAAGCTTATATTTTTGGTTTAGCAGTTATCAAAGAATTGATTATCGAGTACCTATCCCATTACGAAGTTACTGTGATGCTCATTCAGCCAATAAGTAAGTATTTTTCTTCATTTTATCTCTTGCTGTGTTTAGAAAGCTGTTCACTGTAATTTGGAAGAAGTTCCATTCAAGTGCATGCACAAGAAAGGGGAAATAGAAAATCACAATGCAGATTAATATATATAGACAATCAAAAGTGAAGAGAAAAAAGAGATCGCTGGAACTTATTACAATCTCAATTAAATTTATTTGCAGACCTCTAGCTTATATAACATATCTAGTTAATGTCACTATATATGATTATTATCTTGCCATTTGAGTTGTTTTCTCATTTGTTTTGGTTGTTGTTTCATGCAGATCAAAACATAGATGGAAGGATATATGTGGCTTTCGTGTTTTCCCTTACAAGTTCCAGACTTCTTTACAGTTTTTCGACCTTGTTGATGATTATATTCAATCAGAAATAAATAAGCCTCCATTCCGACCAACTTGCACTGTACTTCTTTTATATGAATTTTTATTTAATATCTCATTTATTATGTTGACACACTTGATATTGACCACACATTTAAAAGACAAACATGCTTCACTGTTTACTCTGCATTTAACATGTTTCATAGTTTTCCTATTCCCTAGCATTAAGGGTCCCTTAATGGTTATCTAAGGGTTATGCAAAATTGCTCTTTTTCCCTTTTTGCTTGAACAATCAAGGAGTAGCTGATTTATTCTATATAATCTTGTTTTATTCTGAAGTTTGTGCAGATTAAATTGTTGTGTAATTTTTGCCACAAAAGATAAAATATCAGAAAAATTGCTTGATATTATCTTTCATGCTTGAACTTATAAGAAATTCCATTAACTAAGTTGCATCTAAAATGCTACTTTTGCAGTCTGGAACTGGGTGGTTCTCACAACACATGATCAATTGTATTAGACAACGTCTTATGGTGCGATATCTATCAGTATTCCCCAAGCCTGGTGCTGAGAATTTACTCAGAGCTGCCACTTTAAAGTTTGAAAAATTGAAGAGGGAGTGCTATAGACATGCCATGAAGCTCGATGGAGAAGAATGCCAACAAGCTAATTTAGGTCGTCTCCTTTTTTATTTTTTCCTTATCTTCCCGATTCTATGTATTGATATTGTTTTAGTATAGTGATAGAGCCAACAAATTATTGCCGCACTCAATAATATGATATAAGAAGAATCATTAATTTCAAACCATTTCCAAACTTCTGTCTAGTTACTAGTCTTTATTAGTTATTACATATTACACTTCTATTTCTCAAGAGGTCCCTACATAATTTATTTTGAGTATTTTGTTATTGAAACTTGTAAGGAATAATTCTATTCAGGTACTTCCGAGTTCCGAGGCAAAGTTTTTTGTTTCCTCAAAAGGCTATCAGTAGCAGAATTCATTAACGAAGTTAGAATTAGAACACATTTTATTCACTTAATTTGTTATCTAATATGATTGTGAACCAATTAGAAGATTTGTAGTTGTTGTAAAATAAATTTAATATCTTTTCCAATTAAAATTTAGTATTTTCTGATCTACACAGGTTTGGAAGAGAATGAAGAACTTGACAATGCTGAAGATGAAGAGGAGGCAGCTGAGGGTAATGATAGTGATGAAGAATGGGAAGAAGAGCATGATTTGGTAATTCTTGCCTAAATTTTCTGCTTTTATGTTTTTCTCTTTAGATTGTGTTAATAATGGCTTTTAAATTGGATATTTTTTAACTTATGTTGTTGACACATGCAGGCTGGAGATAATGAAATGCCTCTGCCGTCTGATCCCTGTATCCTTTTCTATTTCAACTCTAAATTTAGTCATGTACTCTTTAAGTTTATAGAGATTGAAACATCATTATTGCATCACACAATTTTTTCTGATGAGACGATGGAACTAGAAAATTCATAATAACATAATTCACGCTTCCTCATTGCTTTTTTTTTTTTTTTTTTTTTTTTTTTTTTTTTTTTTTTTTTTTTTTTTTTTTTTTTTTTTTTTTTTTTTTTTTTTAATATATATTGTATGTAGAAGTTAAAAATGCTTCACATTGTTAAGCTATTAGATTAGACAATGCATTGAACTTATTTACTGGTCACATGGCAATGCATGGTTGAGTAGGTGTTAAGAGAACAAAGATGGATTTTTATCCTAAAAGTCAGGTTTCATCATTCATCAAGGCTTTTCAACTGGCACTTTTGAATTCCTTTATAATATTCAGACATCAACTTTGAAAATCTTTCTAGGACTCATTTACAGGATCTTTTTGTTAACTTCCCTCCTAATGAAATTGATTGTGACAATGTGCAAGCAAATGGCAGCGAAGAAGAATATCAAATATACGGAGAAGACAGTGAGGACAATTACTCTGATGAATGATTTCTGGCATTTGGAGTCATCAAATACACATAGGAATGTCAATATTTGTAGAAGTTACATAGGTGGGTAAATATCATCTTAGTTTTGTTGATTAAATATCATCATGGATCCTAGTATTCACTGTTATTTATAAGAACAAGTATCTCTAATTACATTAGAGAAACACAGGAGAAAAAATAGAAGTAGATGATGGAAAATAGAAGAGAAATGGACATGGTTGATTGAAGAAAATGATTTGTCATTTTATTTTCTATTTTTAATTTTTCTTTTGTTTTTTCAAGATGTCTGCATACAGAAGCATGACAATAATTATTAGTAAATATGAGGAAAAATTTTAAATATGTATTTTCGTGGTGGAAACATAATTTGTGAAGGATTAGATTGAATGTTGAACAACCTAAAGGGTTGATGTAGTGGTGTAAAATTCTATTTTAATGATTTGTTTATAGGAATAAGGACTAATATGAAAAATATATTAGAACTAAAAAAAGTAGTAAAATTAAAAAAAAAAAAAATAGAATGACCAAAACTAAAAAGTGATATATCATAAGAATTAAAAAATATTTAAATTCTGTTTTATAATATTTAATGAATATTTATAATAGTTGTTTGAATTGAGTTACATCAATTTGAATATGTAAAGTTCATTTTATTTTGTCATGCTCAAATAGAAGTTAATTAGAGATTCGAGTAATGCATGACACTTTTTAATACAAGTATTTATTAGACAAATTATCAAGGTAGAACTTTAATTTTAATTGAAGAATGATATAAACAATATCTAAAGAATGATATACAACTTTTTGAATGGGTATTGTATAAATTGAGGCCCAATTAGGTTTCTTTGATTGAGTAACCATTAAAGAAGGGGATATGTTTCATAAATCATATATATTTCTAATACACCATATCGTATATATTGAGCATTAACGATCTCATCAACAAAAGGACTGTTATTGTGATGTCCTCTCTTGTATTTTCTCCGGTACACTCTTTTTCCCATTTCATTCTGTGCCGCATCTCGGACTGGCTCGTGTATCATCTCATGTATTCTAGCATTGGCGAGTTGGTGCGGAGTTGTTACTTGTGCCTGCGTCATTTTATCAACATTACGGTTTACCATATTCTCAATTCGAGCATGCACATGGGATGATCTTCCAATTTCAAACCGACTAGTCGGGATCTCCGAATCAGCTGGAGCTGCATGATGGCTGGGATTCGGAGTCTGATTACTCTGATGATTTGTCTCATCCCTAGCTGCACAACTATCTTGTTGTCCGTGATCTGTATTATGGACCAGGTTCTCCATACTCTTGAGGCGTTACTCCATTCATTGTAAACATTGTTCTTCTTCACGCCTCCACTGCGCATTACGCTCTTCTATTTGGAGAATGACGTTTTTGACGTCCTCCTACCTTTGAATAACATGTCTTCGCTCCATATTCTCCATTCGAGTCAGGATTGAGTTTAGTGCATTATTGATGAGACATTCATTAGGTTCTGGTTCAAGAGACGCCACAACTGGGTTTCTCTGCTGAGCATCTACTTGTCCCACTAAAGCAGGAGAAGAAGCTGTATCTGAGACCGCGTCCGTGACGTGTACAGCCTCATCACGATTGCTTAAAGACACTTCTCTTGCTCCTGCTTCAACGCATGGGTGGTCATTCTGGTTACTTCTCATATTTACCATCGTGAATTGCGGGATTTGAATTTACAGTTCCCACAGACGACGCCAATGTTCTGTCTTCTGTGAACAGGATGTCCAGCAAGAACGCTGGTGATTTTGATATTGGATGTAACACCCCGAATTTTATAATGATCTGAGCATTTTTTGAACATGTTTTATATATATTATTAATCAGTAGAATTTTCTGATCTTAAGGATATACAGTTTTAGGAGAAATTTGATTGTTTCCCAGACAACGTTGGTACACGCTGTATAAGTTAGAAATATCAAACTGAAGCAGAATAAGGTGAGACATGACTCATATGATAGAGAATAATTTGTAGAGTTAGAAACTATACAGTTGTGACAGAAAAACCTTAGAATAGAATTTCTATGAATTTTATATGGTGATAACCTTGAAATTTTATTCAGGAGAATTCAGGCAGCAGAAAAATAAGGAAAAATGATAAGTAGAATATGTGAAATTTTCACTTAATTGTAGGATGTACAGACTTATTTAATAAAATGGTTTAGTAATTTTGATGGTCAGAAGTAGAACGGACCAATGAGAAATAAGATAGAGCAGTCTTGTACGTAAACCCTATGTAGCACTCTGTATAGACTGTTTATGAGCTATTTGTACTGTAATTGAAGTCATTTTTTGGAAATCTCTAGAGTTCTATTATTTAATCTTATCCTTTAGGCATAATAGTTCGAATTGAATTTTACTTCCTCCTATGAATGCCATGTGTGAAGACAACTTGGAATTGAATTTTTCCTCTTCATGAAAGATGACATATGGACACAAGGAGAACCACACAATTTTCTCCTCTTTAAAGGAAACCAAAACGTGGTGTAAAAGGAGGAAGGAAAGATAAAAATCTTTCCCTTTGGCCATGGTACCCAAGTGAAGAGAGGAAAGGAGGGGGATAAGGTGATTTTGTCCTATTCAAAATTGATGAGTCGTGATGAGTAGAAAAATATCTTAAGGTTCATGAATTAAAGTGATAAGGTGCAATCATGAAAGCTTAAGAAATATCTATCCACTTTTAAGCCACCATTAATGAAGGGATTAGAAGCCATCATAACTTTGAAAGATATTTGTACAAGATGGCATGAAAGGAAGAAAAATCTTCTCTCCTTTCCCCTTGATAGCCACGTGAGTGAAGGAGTAAGAAGAGAGGAGATTTCATGACTTAAATACATGGGGACAAGTGGAGGACACTTGGAAGAGAGTCCTCATGACTTAGGAGATTTTTGTTATAAAGCTAGAAGATATTTAGAAGAGTAATTATGGGTTTAGTTAGGATGTAATGGAATGAGATGAAACTAAGTTCTAATGGAACCAAATGAGAGTAACTAATTAGAAAGGGTAATTATGTCTTTAAATATTTATCACTTTTCAAACCCTATATAAAGAGAGAAGGGCGCTTAAGTGGAAGTCACTTTCAAGACTCCCTTTCTCCACCAAACCCCACATGAATCTCTCTCCCTCCCATCTCTTTCATTTCATTTTCACCCTTTCCTTTTCAAGGAATAAGTTAAAGTGAGAAGAGGCCCCACTTCCCTTAAGGTCACGTGTAGAAGGCTAGCACTTTTAGGAAAAGTTTGTCAAACTTTATAAGGAGTTATCAGGTATGTATAGGGAAGTTTTATGATAAGGATAGTTTAAGTGTTACTTGTATTTGAATAAGTGTTTGAAGTTCTGTGAAGTATGACTTGTATCTGAGTAATTGTTGGATTTAAGTTATAATTATATGATTGAGTGCCTGAATGAAGTTTTATACTTGCTGAGTGTTCTATGAATCTCTGTACATGAATGATATGTTGAGTTTCCATACATGAGTAATAAGCTGAGTTCTGTACATGATTTATGTTGAATTTCTAAGTAAATTATGTGAGACAGTGATTGGAGTCTGATATTGAAAATAAATCTGAGTTTATAAAATGAATGAGATATGCATAAGTGAATCAGTCTCATGTGTTTCATAGAGTTGCCTCAGAGAGAAGGTGTGCCTCAAAGAGGAGGTGTGTCAGATAGCTGCAGGAACGGAGTCTGTGCGTTCAAGCAGAGGGGTCTGAACTGGGGGGTGACTCTTGGGGTGGAGAATCACGCCACCATGATGATCACATGAGTGTGGGTGAGAACCTGTGCAACACTGGGAGACCCTGACTGATCGGAGAAGTTCTGTGCCACTGGGATGGGGTTATCTTGACAATTGGTACCACATGTTCATGATGTTGAAAGTTTGCGAGAATCATGCATCATATAAAATTAGAACTGAAGTTTGAGGATGTTGTTATAAATAACTGTGCACTGAATATAACTTGTTGCTTAAACTATGTTTATTATAAACTTACCCTGTGTTTTGTGTCTGTGGTTGACACCTGCTATGACCTCGATTTCCATTCAGATGAACAGTAAAGAGAGATTGCCTTGCTGCTTACAGGAAGAGGATTTTGTTTGAAGTGTTTTGTTTGAAGATGTGTTCTTTTGTTACAGAGTGTTTTAGTTAATTGTACTATGTAATAGAACCAGTGTCAGTTTGTACTCTTATTATTATGTTACTTCAGGTTTATAAATATTACTCAGTGATTACATTTTCTTGGAGTATCAGTTATTGGCAACATTTTGTTATATTCAACTGGGTGCTCTTAAGTAAGTTGAAAAAAAAAATTCATTAAAAATCAATAATAACAAGATTGTAAGTTGAGGTGTTACATTGGATCAAGCTCTCTCTTAAGGTATTTATAGCAAAGAAATACCTTCAGAAGATGATCACTATGCACGAAGCGATACTCAACCAGTGGGGTGAGGTGTGTGGACAGTGTAAATGGAAATAGAGAGAACGAGAATTGTGTACCTTTTTCCTCTGAAATCAGTCCTTATTTATACTAAACTTACCTCCCTATCAGTTAAGGATCTCCGATATTCTTGGCCAATATCTCCAACCACATTATACTAACCTCTTCGTAACAATTATTATGTTAAGGGTCCACGATCTTTTCCTGTCGTTATCTTCAACAATCCATGATTTGAATTCTTAACGGGCTTTAACATTGGACCCATATATCAAATCTAAATCCGTAACAAATGTCATGCCCAATCCTTCATTTTCTTCTCATGTGGTATGCAATATTTATATTTGTTTTATCAACTTACTTGATCTACCTATTTTTTAATATGTGTTTTAATTATATGTAAAAATAAAGCTTACCATAAAAGAATAACATCACAAACATAATTCATAACTAATTCTATAACACTACTTGTTATGTCCAAGTTAACATGATGTTTATCTTTAACGCAATGATACTTTCATTCTCAATACTACTATTGCTACCAAGTACATCATATTCACTATACAAAAAGCCTAAAAATCATATCAAGACATTGTAACACCCTAACAAAAATTACATGTCAAGTTGACAGAGAAAACTTTGTGTTGTGTCATCTGCGCATGTATGTATTTAATTACAATGATTATATACTTTTAGTTATCATTTCATGCTTATTATATGTGTGTGTGTGTGTGTGTGTGTGATTAATTTAGTGAATCTTGACAGAGAAATAGAAATCGTCTAAGCTAGATTTCCATATGTGCAAGAATTGCACTGCGCACTTAGTCACAGTGTAATTTATCTATATGTGAGGATTCTTTGAGTACACGATTCCCTAGGGAGATTAGCACAATCATCTAGGAAGTTTTCATGTTAATCTAGACATTTAAAATAGGATTTACCAGTTTTGATAAAAGCAATTTTTATCATTTTTCTTCCATGTCTACTTTATCCATTTCTAGCTAAAAAAAAAAAACTCAAAAGCAAAACCACCTACTTATGGCAAGCTGGTGCACGTAACCATGGCCTATACAATGGTCATTCAAGCTTGTCAATTGAACACATCACTAGCCTTGCATCATTTCCCATCATCCCTCACCATTTACTCTCAAAAATTTCAAACTTGGACCCTTCATCCTCTCCATCTTGCACGAGACCTTCAAGGAGGAAGAGACAACCATTTTCTTCTTCTTCCAAGCTCCATAGTACTTTCTAGATATTTATTCTCTCAATGTTTTGGTAAGAAGCTCTTAAATCTCTTCTTTTCTTCTCATTCCTTCATCATTTTCATGCAAGCCCTTAATTTGTTTTTCATCCTATGGAGGCTTGAGACTTCAAGATCTGAGCCCGTACTCCTTGAGCATTTTGTGGAAGCTTCATTCAAGGTGAAAATGCAAGAAACACACTAAAAGAAGGGTTGAATATAGTGTGTATCAAAGATATAAACTTATTACAATATCATGGATAGTATGGATAATACATAGATAAGTATTGGGCATCCACTAAGAGTAGACAAACTGTGTAATGAAGAATAGAGTGGTCATCCAGTGACAAATAAAATGTTCTTAAAATAGTTTTTTCAAATAGGGACTTGGTGTACAATAATGTTAGAAAATGTAATAAGAATACTTGATAAAACAAATGGATAGAAGTAGAAACATTTGATTTATACTGGTTCGCTCAATCTAAGTTACGTCCAATTCTCATTTACTCACAAGTAAAGGGTTCCACTAATCAATTATTGATTACAAACAAGCTAACTTGCCACTCCTGGCTTTACAAGTATTCTAAACACCACTTCTGGTATCTTCTTAGACTCCATCTGGATCTAAAAACTCAAGTATTTTTTAACACTAAGTCACTCTTGACTTTCACAAACAAATGTTTGATTGAATATACGTATTCTTAACACTCAAAGACTGAATATATAACTACTCACAAATTCGAACTACTTGGCTTTGTAAAGGATGATAAGAATGTAAAACTTGTGTGAATAATGGAGTTTTTCTTTAAATATTTCTCGCATTCTTTCCTTTTTCTTACTTTTCATTAGTTTCTTCATTGAGGGAGACATCTTTTTATAGACTTTAGTGAGATATCTATGGCGAGATTTGTGTCGTTATCTTGATAGGACTGTTGTCTCACATAGAGGATTCGGTCGATGTGTAAAGCTTTGAATAGTGAGGTTTTATATGAAGTACAAACAACGCCATGTGCTTTTTGTCCACTCTAAAAGTGACCTTCAAGAAAATATTCCACACAAGCCTTCTATTCTCTTATACACTATCTTTTTCTTAAATTCAAACGTCAGTTATTCAAAAGTAAGAGAGGCAAATAGAATGTGAATAAAATAGTGCATTAGCACTTCCCTTTTTCGTGATACAATCTTTAAGACTGGATGCACGATTTTTTCTTATGACAACGTGTTATATTATTATGAACAAGTGCAGTTTTTTTGGTTGGCCGGTGCTTTGTTCCTCTTGTATATCAATTCTTGGTATTCCTTATACCAAATTTAGTAATATATTTTGTTCTTTGGCTGATAAAAAAATAATATCTATAAAGATTAGAAGAGATTATTTCTAAGTATAGGATTTAAAAGATAAAGTCTATGTACAGATATAAGACTTAAATAAACTACATATACTTTATATTTGTTCTATTTTTTATGAACAGAGATGTCCAACAAGGTTTGCTGGAAAATTTATGTTGGATCAAACTCTCTCTCTAAAGGTATTTATGAAGATTGAATACCTCAGGGAAGAAGATCGCTATGCTTGAGTATAAACGACACCAATGGCGTGAGGTGTGTGCAGTGTAAATGGAAAAGAGAGAGTAGATTCTGTGTACATTGTTTTATGAAAATATCCATATTAATCACTGACCTGTGTGTTAGTAGGGGAATATCTCTCCATAATATCGACCGAGATCTTTGGTTTGTTGGGAAGATATATTCTTCAGTTACCATGCAGTTATTATCTTTAATTCTGAGCCCAATCTATGGATCGGTAACAGTTGCCCCCCAGCCCAGTTATCAGGCTTCTGGATAGCCGGGATGTATTACTTTGGATTGGGTAACTTAATTCTTCAATGCCTTTTCACGCTCGATTATCGGTAATCCTAGGCCGGGGTATTCTGTATGTCAAGGCCCTAGGATAGCCGAGGTGTATTCTATGTTGAAGTTCCTGTACATCACATTTGATTGTCATCTGGGTGTATTTGTTTTAACGACAAATTTTTCCCACAACCCGGATTATTATGAGAGAAGACACACACCTTTAGATTTTTGATAAATGAACTCAAAACACTTTAAGTTCTCTTCAATGAAATTGAACATAATTTCGAAATTCATTTTCACATTAACATATGAACTTAAACACTTTTAGAGTTCTATTCAATGACTTGGCCAAAGTTAAAAATATCTTATGCAGAGTCTGCTTGAATATTCATCTGGTATTAAAAACCAGGTATTATATTATGTGAAGGTTTTCTCCACATTACATTCCAGCTCGTACTACAAGAATTCAATCCGGACCAAGGGCAATCTATCACATGTTCAATCTCAGTTTTTCACCAAGACCTTAAACATTTCAACCTAATCAAGGTCCTCATGACAGTTCACCTTCTTAGCCCAGAATACAACATTAATGCATCATACACATAAAGGTTTATTTGACACATGATCTTTGATTAACAACCCGACTTCATTTGTCAGCATTTTTATACTGACTTTGTTGCCACTTGAGGCATTTTCTTGCCATTTGATTTGTGAACCATTTTTATCCCAGACAGCTGGTACACCATTTTATGTATACCACCATTTATATCCCGGAGGGCCGGCATACCATTTATATCCCGGAGGGCCTGTATACCATTTATATCCCGGAGGGCCGGCACACCATTTATATCTTGGAGGGCCGGCATACCATTTATATCTCAGAGGGCCAACACACCATTTATATCCTAGAGGGTCGGCACACCATTTATATCCTAGAGGGCCGGCACACCATTTATATCCTGGAGGGCCGGTACAACATTTTGACTTTTTTCGAAGTTTTATGGTTACGGAAACCAATTTCATTGGTGCAAGTTTAATAATATTATTCTGCAGGGAAATTAGAACGCTCAATAATCATATGCCATAATGCAACAAATTAATATCAAGCTTCATAACTTCCACATGCATATACATGGATAACATATACAAGATAACTTGATATATAATTCACTTATCTCTTCAAATTTGATTGGACCGACTTGTTGAATATATAAAGAAGTTTCGCATGTATCATGTCCTCTCCATGTCAATTGGCATTTTGTTATAAAACTGCAAATCCAAACAATAACAATAACATGGATAATAATGGTAATAACAACGAATAGTTTAATACTGCCCTTGGAATGGAGCATAAAATTGCTCTCTTTTAATCCTGGCCAGGGAGAACTCTTTCGGATTACTGCAAATATTTAACCGGGTTCCTGCCACTATCGAGATCAACATTTGCTTTCTTCTGGATTCCTTTGCTTTTCTCAATGATACTGCATATAATCCGACAATTTCTTTTTCTTTGCCTCTCTTTCTTGATTTTGCCAGGCTATATTATGGTGGAAAAGCGATATATGAACGCTTTATTTCCAATCAATGACAATCACCCCTATTCATATCGTTATCTTCCAGCATCTTCCAAACAATTTTCCACGTACAGGCTACACTGGCCAGGTAAGCGAAATTGTCGGATTCAATGGCTGGTCGAGTTAACTTCCATTCTCTCCCTTCTCGGGTATCATTGTCCCTGTGAAGAATATCCGGTGATTAATCACAATAATGTAGATGATTAGAAGCATATTTTCCTCAAATGTATTGCGAAAAATAACTAGCTTGAATAATTATTATAAATATATCATAAATATTATGTCCTTATACATACTAAATAAAATTAATTGTTCCAAAACTGTAATGGCAATTATTGTATAATTGACGAAAGGCACCATTCACGTCACGGTGCATTATAATAGTTATTATAAAAACTTCAATAGCCCAAAAATTGATTCATGGGTTGACTTCGTATATAAACTCAAAATTATAATTATCTCCATAATTCTTAACATCACGGTGCATCCAGCACATATCATTTTTTTTTTGTGCAATAAGGGTAATTAGGAATTAATGTCAATTTCATAACCCTAGCACTGTTGATCACATTAATTGACTTCGACAATTCATTCATTTAATAATAAACATAAATTTATTACCAACATTAATTGATTAATCAATTTCTTACGGTAATTATATTTGAGATGCAAAAAAAAAATATTTTAACATATATTATTATAAAAAATACTATAAAGAATGATCTCTGACGCTTCATATTAGAAAAGGGGGAGAAGACTTAGCTTTTGCTTAATCTAATCTTTGTTGCCGTTCGTGAGACAAGATCTACCCTCATAAAGTGATATTGCGCATATGCCAACCAGACTTCCCTGGTGGTGAATCTCACATTCTATATTGATGAGGCTGCCTTCTTGTGCTCTGCACCCATCATATTAGGATTTTGATTTGCAGCTGTTATGCTTTCACCATTATTGGGTGGGAATTGAATTTTATCATTTCCCAAGGCCCATCATCATTTAGCAACGCGGATGAAATCTTAATTAGATTCATTGCCTTGCAACTGTATGTTTGGATTGACTTCTATTTGCACAACATTCCTCGATTCTCATTATAAGCCGAGTTCTCCATGTTCCTCCATTTGAAGCGCTACTCTATAAGCTGGGAAAACCTTCTCAATGTGAGAAGTAAAAATCATGGGACCTATCTCGGAGTCCACCCAAATTATTCACTACCAATAAAATGAGATTACGCAAGGGTTCCGACAACCATTACAATCAACAAACAATTTCAACAAAAATTGTACCAAAACATCACAAAAGGTAAGCATACAAAATAGGCTTCTGTACGAAATTAATTACTACCACCATAATAATCAACAAATCCCAACGATCAAACTGATTTAATGCAAGAGAGGAATATACAGACCAAATTTGAGGATAATCCAACGGTTGATAAAAGAGATAACCCTTTCTCAATGTCACTACCTGAAACAAGATAGAACAGAGCAGGAATTTTGATAACCTTTATTTTCAGTTGAAACATTCCCTCTTGAAAACACTTCAATGAATGATCCGAACAGTCAGAATGTAGAAACAAATTTTATTAATCTTTCCTCAAAGTTTTAACTCGATCCAACAGTTATTTTGAGAGAAATGTCCCTCACAATACCGTTGCCTGCTTCAGAAAACGGATTCTGAACCATTTCGGTTTGGGAATTTCTGGTGATGCTACAAGCCTGGTTAAACAAGGAGATCAAGAAGATTGAAGGATGACAGTTTCTGTCCTTCTCAACATACGAATTTAGGTGTTCTCTTTCTCCTCTCCTTTTTCAGCATCAGAGCTTGGGTATGCGGCCTAATTGTTACTTCTTGTGTTTACCATTAGGAACGTGGGATTTGAAATTTAATGTCCCCACAGACGGCGCTAATGTTCTATTTTTTATGAACAGAGATGTCCAGCAAGGTTTGCTGGAAAATTTATGTTGGATCAAACTCTCTCTCTGAAGGTATTTATGAACGTTGAATACCTTAGGGAAGAAGATCACTATGTTTGTATAAACGACACCAATGGCATGAGGTGTGTGCACAGTGTAAATGGAAAAGAGAGAGTAGATTCTGTGTACCTTGTTTTCTGAAAATATCCCTATTTATAATCACTGACTTGTGTGTTAGTTGGGGAATATCTCTCCATAATCTCGGTCGAGATCTTTGGTTTGTTGGGAAGATATATTCTTCAGTTACCATGCAGTTATTATCTTTAATACTAAGCTCAATCTATGAATCCGTAACAATATTAATATATATTTAAATATAATATAATAATAATAATAATTGTTTTCATATAGAATTTATTTATTTTTAAATAACAAACCTGTTTATTTGACTTCTATTCCACCTGCAAGAATTAGACCTAATTGCTTGAGTGAAAAGATTATTGTTGTTTATGACTTTCTTCCACTTTTTCTTTATAGGTACATCTGCAAAATTTGTTTATTTCAACAACCCAGTGTGGCCAGGTGGGTGTAACTCATACATATGCAGTTCTGCACAGTTCATGTACATTTGCTTTATTGTAGTGAGAGTTTGATAGTTGTGCTTAATTTGAAATACAAATAAAACTAATGAGTTCTCAGAGCAGTGGTGCTTAATTTGACACGGCATATAGTGTCCAAGAATTGTCAGACTTTGTCTTGTAGACTATTTGGGTCTTTTCTGCATGTTTGCTAACAAACTAGCTTGACTGGGGTTCACTCAAGAAGATATGTGTAAAATGGCTTAGGGACCTAATGAACATAGCCCTTTTGTGGATCTTGTGTGTTGCTATTTCATGTGCAATTCTGTTCCTTGTCATTACCGGCATGTTGAATGTTGTGCTGCCAAGGAAGTCGCAAAGAAATGCATGGTTTGAAGTGAACAATCAAATACTCAATGCACTGTTTACCCTCATGTGTTTGTACTAGCATCCAAAGAGGATCTACCACATGGTTTGGTTGATGATGAAGCAACTGCAGCAACAATATTAGCCATATGTTACTTTCATTGGTGTGATCACTAGGATGTTTGTTTTAATGATGTTACATAAAATCATTTACATTTAATATGATGTTCCATGGTATTTGACATAATTTCGTTTCGAAGGGCATTTTACAGTACTAAGCCAAATTCTAATTTTTAGTGTAATAATAATTTGGTTTGTTATTTATTTTATAGAATAAAAATTATTCAATGTGGTGTTTTTTTTTTTTTTGTAAGTATAGATTCAGTTAAATCCATGGGTTCATTTGGTAGGATATATAGAAAGCAATTTGGAAAAAAAATAAGACAGAGCAACAAAGACGGTTTTTAGTCAAAACCGTCTTTGTATGTTAACAAATTAAAACTGTCTTTGCAGGCATATTCAAAAAAAAAAAAGCAGGAGCAACAAAGATAGTTTTTAGTCAAAACTGCCTTTGTATGTTAACAAACAGACGATTTTGACTAAAAACCCTCTTTGTAGGCATCTTTGAAAAAAATAAAACAGGAGCAACAAAGACGGTTTTGTCAAAACTGTCTTTGTATGCTAACAAACAAAGACAATTTTGACTAAAAATCATCTATGTAGGCATCTACGAAAAAAATACAATATCAACAAAGATGATTTTTACAATTGTCGTCGAATGTCATTATTTTCGATGACACACGCGACGACGACGGTTGTACAACCGTCGCCATAAGGGGTTTAGAATCGTCGTTGTATTGCTATTTTGTAGTAATGCATAGAAAAAAAAAGAAAAAGTAATACACTAATTATTAATATCATACCGAGTCTAAGTCGTGACTATCATTGCCAACTACATCTGGATTGTGATTTCCTTTCTGAACTTAAGCCAACAAGTCAAGGAGGGAAGACCAAATCGCAAAGAGGGTCGAGATAGACTTCGCTGCCAGTGTCGCGCGTGACGATTATAGATTGCCTAGTGGATTATTAAACTCCAAGGCTTGAAATTCAAAGTTTATTTTCTATTCATTCCCTCTATAATGTCATTCCTATATATATATATATATTAATTTGACTTGGATAATTGGTGTTGGATTATGCATCAGTGTTGTTTTACTTGTTGCTTTTCATGATTTGGTATTGTTGTTGCGACTTCATATTTAAAGTGAAATAAAGCTTGTTTCGCCTTAATTAAGAATTTATGTTAGATCTATGTTATTCAATAATAATACAATTTTTAATGAGATTAAGTACCTATTTTATTTTTCAAATAAATATTTGTTTTAAAATAGTTATATATAATAGGCCTTTATTTATTATTTTGCATTGGGCCCATAAAATGTCAGGGCCGACCCTGTCTCTATGTAGGGAATGTTTGAACGTTCATCATAGACAATATACTTCATAGTTCAAAAGTTTACCTGCTTTATGATGTCGAATAAGGAGTGCTCTACAAGGAAGACAAACAAAATGGTTTTATCAATCTTCAATAATTGTTGTATTTAACGTTCCAATGAATATGTAATTATTAATATTATCTAATATATAATTAAATAATTTTAATTTTAATTTGAAAGTGTATTGCACTATAATTTTTATTTGTATACTTATTTAATAATTTATGAACTCTAAATAATCTTATAATTAATAGATTTTATTTATTTCCTTATTTAAAAATATATTAATTATGTTATTTAACAACTAAAATACTGATTAATTTTTTGAATTTTTTTAGTTATTAATTTCAGATTTTTATATTTTCTTTGACTACTAATGCAATTAAATTCATTATCAGTTTTGATTAATAAACCACTAATTAAAGAATATTTTAAAATATTTATTTAATAATCATGTATTTATTTACAGTTGTAAATGATTTGTCTACCATTTATTATTGTCTTATTGATAAAATAATAATGAAAATAAATTATTTTTCCTTATTTTTATATAAAATACATCTTTATATATTTATTTGATTATTTTATTAACAGTGTATAATTTTTTAACTAAATAATTCTTACTTATATTAAAATTTTAATGAATCAAAGACTTCCCAATAGTAAGTGTTTGTTTTTTTCTATTACGATGGCATAAAAGAAAGACAAAACTCACCATGTATATTAGATAGAATATATGAAAGCAAATTTGTATTCATACAAAAAACTTTTTTTCTTTTGTTTTGTTCTTTAAAAGAGAGAAGCCTGACGTATGTTGATTTAGTAAATCATATGATGGAACAAAATTATTTTAAATTGATTTAAAAATGACACACGACATAATATTTTGAGATAACTAATTATGTGCTTTAAAGGATCTTTTATTTGTATGTTGGTTAACATGTAAGATATGAAACACACATTACCTTGCCTTTGGAGAAAATCATAAACATAAATCATGAAAAAAAAAAGATATGATGAAAAGGACGTGAAATCGTTATAAAAGAGATTTTGTTTGACTTAAAGTCTTAACTGACACCAACTTGTTATAGCTATAAATTGACTCTAAACAATTGCTAATTCCTTATGTAGTTTGATATAAGTCACTGTCAATTCTTAAATATTCTATTCAAATCATTACCTGTAAATTCTATTAACATGCTACAAAACAACTAATGGAAACAAACTTTTTTTCACATGTGTATTTAACCTACATTTAGTTATGCCAATTATGTCGCTACAAAATTTCTATTATAAAAGCAACAAACAAGAACTCCATATATGTACACCAATTCATCTTAACAATTGCTTCGACTTTCAACATGACCAAAAATGACATCATGTTGAATCCTTCATTTTCTTCTCATGTGGTATGCAATATTTGTATCTTTTTTTTATGAATTACTTAATCTACCTATTTTTTACTCATGTGTTTGAATTATATGTAATTAAGCTTACCTTAAAAAATTAACATCAGAAACATAATTCATAGCTAATTCTGTAACACTACTTGTTTATGTTCAGGATAACATGAAGTTTATCTCTAATGCAATGATACTTTCATTCTCAATACTACTGTTGCTACCAAGTACATCATATTCACTATATGAAAAGCCTAAAGACC
>PYAF01003193.1:68132-80288 GCA_007407185.1 Glycine tomentella
TTCAAGTAAAATATTTTCAATTAACAATTTTTTATTTTCAATTGTTTTCATGTTCTTTTATCATGCATGTAAAGTTAATTTTTTATTGTTGCATCCATTCTAAATTAACCTTAAAATCACTTATAAGCAAACTTACCAAAATAAAAAGTAATTCATATTATAATTAATTATAACACTAATTTATTACTTCTATAAAAAGCACTAATTGAAAATTATTAAAATAATTTAATTTTCACAAAATAAAGACTTAATTAAAAATTAGACATTTAAAAATTCATAAAGAATTCACGACCTTTGTGCAACACTAATTTCAAACGATCCTCCTTTTCCCTCTTCCTCTTCTTCTTCCACCCCAAACGAACCTTAGAAAACAGAACGACATTGATCATTTCTTATTATTGATTCTCATGTAAATTCTCCCAATCTAGCCTTGTCTCCATTTTCTCTATCAGTCATGGTTGAAAAAATGATGTCCATGACAATGTCTTCTAGCGAAAAGCTCTTGTGTCTCGTGAACGTCATCAAGTTGGCCAACGACTCCTCTCCATCCTCGAATCATTGTGCTAACTTTGCCACAAACCAACGACTCCTCTCCACTCTCATCGCTTCAACCCCGTTCGCAAATTCCTCATTGAGTAAGTACACATTTTTGCAATTCTCCTTGTTTTTAGATGATCATTTACAAAATTAAATTTGTAAGTGATTCTTATCTTTCTTTCATTTCAAACTAAGTTTAAAAGTTAAATTGAAGCAAAACTCAATTTTCAACAAAATTTAACTTAAATTAAAGAAACATTTTTAGTTTTACTTTTCGAATGGACATCAGGTTTCTGAAATTAAAGAAACATCCCCTACTTACTAATGATGACGACAACGATGATGTTACAAAAATATCAAAGATAAATATTTTTATTATCATATTCAACCAATAATCAAATCAATAGAGGATATTTTAATTTAGTAAGACATAATAATATTAAATTTTGTACAAATAACCATTTTTATAACATAACAAAAAAATCATGTCTTCTTTATTGATTACATACTAATACTTGTTGGCTTTATATCATGTAAAAAGAAATGAACAATGATTTACTCAAAAATTAATTATAGATATTAAATTTATTCATATAAAAATTTATCAAAAATTTATTATTATTATTATTATTATTATTATTATTATTATTATACAAATGAGAGAGTTTACCAAAATAAAAAAAAATTATACAAATGAGTTAAGAATTATTTTCACCCTAATAATTTAGATGTTAATGTGATTTCAAGTACAATGTTCTTTTGCAAGTGGTTAATGTAAATTTTTCTACTTGATTTTGAAAAAAAATCAAACAGAATGATAAATGAAATGCAAGTTCCGTGGAGTTGCTAATCAATATCAAAAGACATGCTCTATTGTGATAGACCTACTCTGACTCAAAGGGATAGGTTTTCTGTTGTAGTATTCAACACGAAAGCAAACCAAAGTGATTTTTCAGCATGACGAATGACATCCATTTAATGCAAACATTAAATGCTCCAATGGTCTTAAACATCAGACACTAACTCAATTCAAGAAATTTATCCATTTGGAGACAACGAACACCTAAAGATGAATACTGATGCTCTATTATTCAAATCCTTTATGTAAAAAGTTTTCTATATATTCTTGTAAAGTTTAAAAAGCTCTCAAAACAGCTTGAACATCTTGAGAGAAAAGACTAAGTGCTTAGGATTTCATATTCATCTATAAGACGATTAAGATTTAACCCATGAACAAATCAAGCAAACAAATCTTAGAATTGGTTTAGAGCCAGTAATAACTTGTTCGGAAAAAGAATATTGGTTTTTTTCCAGCTTGGTTTAAAGCTTGGATTGTAAGAGTCAAAAGTGACAATGACAAATACTTGTAACTTTTAGAAGTTAGTGAAACTTGGTGGTTTACCAAGAATTAGACGTAGTCTCTGTGGTTGAAACATTCCAATATAAATTCTTATGCCTTATCTTTTTTCCTTCATTGTGCTTTAATTGACCTAAGGTTTGAATTTTTTTGTTTTCGAAAGCTTGTTTTGGTAACAAAATCTGATTTCATAGTGTCACTAAGTACTTTTTGAAAATTTGGTATCTATCTTTCAAAGTTATTTTAGAAGATAGCTTGGTGTTTGAAAAAAAGATTTACAAAATTATTAACATCACAAATCAACATCCCTTTTTGAGATATTTATTTTTATAGTTTGTTATCAGAGCTCAACCTCTAAAGGGTTGAGCACCTGATAGTGTGTAGAGGAAAAGATCTTGATGGCAGATAACAACAACATTCAATTCATTCTTATGGGAGCATTCCTCAAAAGGCCGTCAGACTTCATAGGGGAGGACTATCCTTATTGAAAGGATAGAATGAAGATGTATATCAAGTCCACTCAATGAGAACTTTGGCTAATAATTACATATGGTGACATACCCATTACTAGACCAGAAGTTGATCTTGGTATATTAGAGCTAAATACAAAAGTTTGTTATACATTGACATATGCCATATCCAATAATGAGTATAACAAGGTCTTTAGACTGAAGACAACCAAAGAGATATGGGATTCATTGAGCATCAACTATGAAAGGACAAAAGATGTTCAACGTAGAAAAGTTGCTACTCTAACAAGACAATATGAGAGTTTCCCCATGAAAGAAAGAGAATTTGTGGATGACATGTTTGGAAGACTTCAAGTGCTTGTAAATAGACTTGAATCTCTACGACACTCTTTCTCTAAATCTCAGATAAACTTGAAGATTCTAGACAACTTTCCTAATATTTGGAACCAAAAACAACAGTCATTCAAGAAGATGGGAATATGAAAATTCTGTCATAGGATGAACTGTTGGTATCCTTAGAGTTCATGAAGTCCATCTTCAGAACAAAGAAGAAAAGTAGAGCTCCTCTAAAGCTCTTAAAGTATAGATGGTTGAGTTTGATGGCTCGGATAAAAGTTTTGGAGGATGCACAAGTGATGAAATGACTCTTATGTCTAGAAAGTCCAAACAGATGTTTAAAAAGAAAGAAAAATTCTAACGCTCCTCCATAAGGAAAAACACCATATTTAAGTTGAAGTACAAGGAGGAGAACAATGGGATCATCTTATTTGAATGCAAAAAGCTTGGACACATGAAAGCTAAGTGTCCCCAACTAAAGCAAAATAGATATTTTGGTGACAAGAAGAAGAAAAGTTAGGTGGTCACCTAGGATTACTCAAACAATGAGAAGAGCAGTAGTTCAAACAATGAGCAAGCTAACATATGTCTAATGGCCAACACAGATGAAAAAGTTAAGGTAAAAAACTATTATGAATCTGAAACCTCTTCCACTGCTTCATTAGATGATGAAGAAGAAATCCCTTATAATGTTCTTCAAAATTATTAACTGATTTCTCTGCAGTGTAAAAAGTTTGAAGAAAGATATAAAGTATCTATTTATGAAAACACTAAGTTAAAGAAATCTAATGAAGTTCTAGAAAATAAGATCCAAACTCTAGAAAACACTGAGTCAAGCCAGTAAGACAAACAAACCCTGTGTAGTTGAGAAGCTAATAGGTGAGGTAGTTTGTCTTACAAGACTTTGGGAAGTTTTTGGAAAGTTCAAATACTCTAACTATGATTTTAAAATTCCATCAACATCCCCATGATAAGTCTGGCTTAGGCTTAGAAAAAGAGGCATCTTCCTCTAAGATGTAGTCTGATTAAGACAAATGTGACTTCTATGGTAAGTGTGGATATTCCATGTTCAGATGCATCCATAAGAAAAAACAAATGTCTAGGTACTAATTCTACTGGACCCAAAAAGTTTTAGGTAACAAAATCCCATATTGTCCATATTGCAGATATCCTTGGTAGGAAAAAGCAAGAGGAAACAGTTGGTACTTGGAAAGTGGTTTCTCACGACACATGACAGGGGAAAGGTTTATGTTCCTCGATCTAAAGCCACTTGAAGGAGGAGCAGTTGCTTTTTGAGGCATGGAAAAATGAAAGACTACTGATATAGATAAAATTGGCATGCCTTCCCTAGCCTCCATTGACAATGTATTGTATGTTGAAGGTCTGAAGCATACTCTACTAAGCATAAGTCAATTTTGTGACAGTAATTTTATTGCGTCCATTAATAAAGATAAGTGTATAGTCAAGACATAAGATGGCAAGTCCTTCTTTACTGCTAGCATTAAATGATGTTTTATAGTTTGTGTGCATATCATGATACTAGTGTTTTATAACATAATTTCTAGTGTGTGAGTATTGCTATATTTTTATTTAAGCATGTGAAAAGTCTTGGTTTTTCTTCAAGAAAGCTCCACTAGATCCTGTCATAGACCTTTCCTAGATTAACTTTGATAACTAGAGTGTTTGTCTTTAGTCTATAGTTTTTAATGTGATTAAAAGATTCTTGAGAAAGGATAACATTATCTTGTGTGCATTTAATTGGAAGGAAACTCCCCTAGAAAAGGCCCAAGGAGATCTCCTAGGAATAGTCCAAGCCTTGATACTAACACCTTTGTAATAATCTTATATGCCACATTACACAAACTGATGGGACGAAATTCCTTTAGGTTGGATGGGAAATCTATTACCCAACCTTATCAAAATAATCTTATACCCTTTCCAACAATTAAGGGTATTCGTGATTCAAGTTGGGTTGGGTTTGGTTAAACCCATTACCCAACCTGATCAAATTTTTGTAGGTTGGGTAGGGTTAGGTTTATGAAATTTATTGGGAGGCTCGATCTAAACCAATCCAATCATACACGAGTTGATTGGATTAGGTTAATCAGATCTAATTATTTAAATGTTTTATTTATTTTGTATATATTCAAAAAATAAATTTACAATAATAATTTACTTTTGTGATAATATTTGACTAATAAAATTATTGATTTTAATGCTAATATAATATTTTTATTTTAGATAAAAATAAAATACTATGTTAGACTATTCACATGAAAAAACTTAAAAAATCAAGATAAAGATAAAACAATCCTTCAAAAAAATAATCCATGATTTTATTTTTATTTTAATAAACTATATTGGCTAAAAATTAACGTGTTTTATATTTAACAATTAATTCTTGTATAATAATAAATTTAATTATATTTTATGGATTGAATTAGGTTAAAAAATAAAATTCGTTATCTTATTCGTATATGAGGATGAGAAATAAGAAGCAAAACTATAGTATATGCAAAATTATAATATTTTTAGCCTATTAATTTAAATATTAATATGATTTCAAGTAAACTATTTTTACTAATGATTTTTTTTAATACTCTCATTTGTTTTCATATTTTTTTATTATTTAATTTTTTTATCCAATCAAAATTAATCATAAATTACTTTTTAGCAAACTTATCATACTAAAATTTATTTCTTGTTAAATTTAATTATAACACTAACTGATTATTTTCATAAAAAAAATTAATTGATTACACATAGAATCAATTATTAAAGTAATTTAATTTTCACATAATAAATTTAAAAAAATTCACAAAGTATTCGTTACCTTATGCAATACCAATTTCAAACGAATCTCCCTCTTGCTCTTCTTCCACCCCAAAACAAGCCCTAGAAAAAACACAACGACAATGATCCCTCTCTTGCTCTCAATTTCCATGCAATTTCTGCCAAACTAACCTGTGTCTCCTTTTCTTCTCTCAGCCATGGTCGGAAACACAATGTCCATGGCGGCAACTTCCCGCGAAAAGCTAGCGAGTCTCGTGAACGCTGCCAAGCTGGCCATAGACATCCCTTCCAAGCTCGAATCGCTGCGCCAACTCCGCCACGAACTTTCCCCCGAAGACCCCGTTCTCCTCACCGAGTTCCTCCCCTCGCTCTTCCTCTTCCACTCCGATCGCTTCGGCCCCGTTCGCAAATTCCTCACTGAGTAAGTACCCCACTTTCTCCTAATGAGCATTTGCAAAATTGATTTTGGTTAGTTAAAACTGGTTTTCGTGCGAAGCGGGTTTATGTTTGGATGCTTTTATTTATCTCGAATGCAAGTTTTCTTTAGGATTTTAGTGTAATGTTTAGATGCAAAAGCTACCTTTTATCACTTATACGAGGTCTAGTGTGTTTGAATTGGATTCAGTTTTCCCATAATCAATTCCAATCCCACCTTGAAAGCCAACGCAACATAGTTGCTTCCACTTGTTCAAATCTTTTATTACCATGATTTTGGGTGCCAGGATTGATTCTGGAAGTTATCCTTCCCTCACTCTTCCTCTTCCGCTCCAATGCTTCGGCCCCGTTTGAAAATTCGTCACTGAGGACACCATTTTCCTTTGGTCTCTAAGTTATTCTTAGTGTGTGCTTGGATGAACAATTGCAAAATTGAATTTGAATGAAATTGATTTTCAAGCGAAGTGATTTATATCTTAAAAGCAAACCTGCTATAAAAACTTAGTATAAAATTTTCAAAGCAATGCCAAAGCTAGTTTTTATTACTTATAGTCAAACTGAGGTTTTGAGGTAAAGTCAATTTTTATCTGGCAATAACCAAACATCTATATTTTTGTAAAATAAATTCTGGTTATTTCCACCATGAAACCGAACCCACTCAAACTTTGAATATATTGAATTGGTATGTGGAATTGAAATTTGACGTGGATCTCTTTTTATTTGAATTTTATTTTTTGGTTTCAGGATGCTTGGGGAGATTGGATTGAAGAACACAGAGTTCTTGTCCAACATTGTGCCAGTGCTGATTGATTTATTGGAGGATAACACTCCGGCGGTTGTTCGCCAAGCTCTACTGTGCGGAATTGACTTGTTTCATGCCACTCTTGAGAAAATTGTGGTTCAGGTGAGTGTTTTGTTTTGAATGGGAACTGCATTTGCTGTTTTGTGACAAAATTGGTGATGGGTGTAGTTGTGGTGGTACAAGTTATTCTTGGTTTTGACCGTGTCTTAGTGTGGTGACTTGACTTTTTGTGATTTTTGGTGTGTCAGTGTTATGTGGATTTGTTCTGAAATTCGTGCAACTGAATGGAAATTTGAGAACTGAGTTTTATTTTAGATTTTTTGCTCGTTGGGATAGATGTTAGTTAGATTTCATAGATAGTTGATGTTCTATAGGGCATCATGGTTTTAAGACAAGGTTTGCGACTGCGATATTGGCCACAATTGTGGCCTCCTTTTCCTGCAATGTCAAGGATTGCGACGAAACCACAACTGTAATCTAAAACCTGTTTCTAAAGTTACCAACATAATTTTTCTTGGGTTTATGATATGTTGACACGGACTGCCACCTGTACAAATCTGGTTCTATGCTTAAATTTTTTGGAAAGCCTTTGACTTCTATCAACCTGTGTTTTATTGCCCCTTCTTGGTACAGTATTATAACTAGAAGTCTAGAACATCTTATATAAAGTGATAAAGCATGTATTCTATTCATCATTTCATAGATAAACAAACTCAGCAGAGGAATAAGAAAAAGCTGGTAAATATTTGGTAGCTATACTATTTAAAATTTTAAATATCTTATAGCAGTTTTCTCTCATCTTATTACCTCATGTCTCATCTTTTCATTTATACTTGGTATACATTTTATGATATCAACATTCCCATTTTGGTTTTATTTTTAGGGTCTATATTCTAGTGATTTAGATGGTGCCCTTGAATCTGCTTGGGCATGGATGCTTAAATTCAAAGACAAAGTATACTCAATAGCTTTTCAAGTAAGTTATTGCTCTCATTGAAAGTACGAAGTTACCTGTTTTGGTTTATTGTCTGATGGTTGTAGTTGGTAAAATGTTTGAAAGCATGGAAGTGGGGGCGCAAAGCTGCTGGCACTGAAGTTTGTTGAGGCAGTTATTCGTCTTTACACACCTGATCCCATTCGTTCCTCAGAGCCCACTTCTCATCAAGGTAATACATTGAGGTTGGTTGGGTAAAAAGATGCTTGTGCCAATCTGTTGTTATCATCATACTTAAATCACTTGCTTTTATGACTTCTCACTTTTTTATAGGAAGCCCTGTGGAATTTAATATATTATGGCTCAGGCGGGGTCATCCTGTACTTAACATTGGAGATTTGAAAATTGAAGCCAGCCATCGTTTGGGTCTCTTGCTTGATCAACTCAGATTTCCAACCGTGAAGTCCCTTAGTAACTCAGTAATCATCGTGCTGATTAAAAGGTATTTGATCTTTTATTTTGCTCCTTTTGATTTTCTGTCCAATGTGACTGCTTAAAAACTCATGACTTCATATTTTATTCTTGATGACACATGCATAGTGATGATTAGTTGGCCAGTATTTGCTTGCATACTCTCACAGATGCACATACAGAATTTTATTTTGTTAGAACTTCCTGATGATACTTCTGTGATGATTAGATGATCAATATTTGATTGCTTCTCTTAATCTTAGACACCTGCACAAATGCACATGCATGCACAAAGAAAGAGAGAGAGGACGTCTTTCAATCCAATATAATCAAATTATTTGACTGGGTTTTGTTTGGAAGAAAACTGACACTCATTTTGTAAATTTGAGGATTGTTCTAAGACTGTTAATCAATTAATTTTTATTACTTGCAATTACTGCTAACTGTTAACGCTGTTTGTAAAAGTCCATTATTCTGATTGTTACTTTCTTACTATTGACTTCCTTATTGGTCTATTTCCAGTCTATCAGCCATTGCATTTGACAGGCCTGCATTCTATGGCCGCATCTTGCCAGTTTTGCTCAGTTTGGAACCTTCCAGCTCTGTTGTTAATGGGGTCTGTGTATCAGTTACACATTTTGCTTTGAAGAATGCCTTCGTTACTTGCTCGAAATGTACACATCCAAGTGCTGCTCCGGTAATTCTATTAGATTAAAATGTGCTTGACATCTTGATTGTTTACTGTGATTGATATGGTTGTTGAGTGAGAACAACAAAATCTGTCACGAGTGATCCATGTTTGGCGTATCAACGAGTGTTAAGTTGACTGCTTTGGTTCTAGCTTATTTTAGAGAGAAAATCGCTTATTTTTACTAGGTTCATGAGAGCTGAAAATGTCAACATAGCTTTGAATATTATGACATTCAGCGTGTTAAATTGTGGGCATAGCAGCGTTGTCATGCTATTGCACCATGGGTTTCAGTGGAAACATGATTGCGACATCATTATGTTGCGGAGTCCATGATAAGATAAAGGCAATCATGGCTGCCTTATGTCTGTTGCAGGGTTGTGTCACGTTGTGGGTGTTGTGTTGCCAGTCAGGTGCAGCACAATGTTGAAATTTTCCAATGTGTTGTAGACATAGAATCTGGTGACTGGGTGAGTGGGTTGGGGACAGAAGGTGGTGTTTAGGGTTCAGCATTCAAAAAGAAAAAAGAAAACCAGGTCATGTGTGGTTCAGGTATGGACCTTGCGGGGGGTTGCACTCAAAATTTATACGGGTTTCTTAAAAACTTGCGTTAAGATGGTTAAGTTGTGTCATGTGAGACTTTATATCTCCTCCTCTGTTTATTTATTTATTTATTTATTTTTGTTACTCTGAATAGTCAATTCAATTGGGATGCAATTTTCACTTGAGAAGCCCAACAAATAGCCTTTTATTTTCCCTAACGGGTTGCCTTTAAAACTTGGATGTTGTTAGTTTTTCAAACTCATCCTCTATTTTTTTTTTTTTTTTTTTTTTTTTTTTTTTTTTTTTTTTTTTTTTTTTTTTTTTTTTTTTTTTTTTTTTTTTTTTTTTTTTTTTTTTTTTTTTTTTTTTTTTTTTTTTTTTTTTTTTTTTTTTTTTTTTTTTTTTTTTTTTTTTTTTTTTTTTTTTTTTTTTTTTTTTTTTTTTTTTTTTTTTTTTTTTTTTTTTTTTTTTTCTGGAATAGTTAATTAGGCTGCAATTTTAAACCATAAAGCCCAACAGATAGCCTTATATTTTCCCATGCTAAACTCTTTTCATTCTTCACATTTCCAATTCATTGCCTATCAAGAAGATTGGCAGTCACTTAACACTCAAAAGCTTCTCTGTTCTCTATCAACTTGGCATGCTCTTCCTCTGTTCTCCATCACGTTTTCAATTTTTTATAGATATATGTAATTGTAATATGTGTATATATATATATATATATATATATATATATTATATTTCAACCACATGGCTTCCGCTATTTGCCCGCAACTCTTTCCACTATATGATATGGTGGATTTTCAGCTTTTTCCAATTTTCCGTGATCTGCTATTGACAACACTGATGGCATTTTCCTTAAATGACTTTATGAGTAATCGGGTGCATACTCATAATTAAGAGGCTTGGTCTGAAATGGCGTTATAGAAAATTAATTATTTTTTGTTTTGGTAGTGGAGAGATCGTTTGGCAGAGGCCTTGAAGGAAATGCAGTCAGAAGGAAAGGCAGATCGGGTGTTCCACCTAATCTCTGCTAGTAATGGAACCATAGAGAGAGAGAAAGATGATCAACCTGTTATCAAGGTAATCACCCTCTTCCTGGGATGTTTATTTATTTAATTTAATTATTTTTAATTGTTTTGTTTCTTACATATATATTTGCACTCTGAACATGTAAATATGGAAGTTGTGTATTAAGCTGAATGACATATTAGCTGTATGCCTATCAATGTTATCAATGGCGGATGCCGGAATATGGTGGAAGGCCAAAATTCTGCCATATAAACATGCAATTGCTGCCTATGGCGCTGCCATAGTGGGCCTCCCTTCACAAATTGCCCATGCTGGTTGGCAAAAATCTGCCATGCCATTATGCTATAGTGGCCATGGCGCCGCCATATAACAACACTGATGCCTATATATATAGACAATTGAATTGATAGTTCAATTATTATTATTATTATTATTATTATTATTATTATTTACGGAAGAGATAGATGATACTCAGTTTCAAAATTTCTGTTGTTTTTTGAAAATGGGTTTTGTTCCATTGTTTTTGTTGCTTTAGAAAATTAAGATGACATTAATTATTTATATCCAACTTTATTATTGTCTCCTGGTATCTCCAATAAATGGAACGAAAAATAAAGCACTGGTGGAGTGTAATCTTCATATATAATGAAACTGTCCAGCTGCTCGCCATATGTTCTTTGGTGATAAATTTTCCTGTCCAATGGCAGTACTGTAAATTTCTTGAGAAACATATTGATTTGGAATTGGAGGGCAACCATGCATATACACAGGTTACTTTGTCTAGTATTTTGTCATGATTGAGGGCTTTAATATGTTATGATGGTTATGATCCCACATTAGGTAGATATATGGCCAAAATAATCATAATGACTTGAACAATCCTTTTCTCTGGAGTTAGACTTGGTATATTTTCAATTTTAATTTGGTATTAGACCCTATCCTAGTTGGGCCACCATTGCAAATGTCTAGTTGTGCATATTTCGTCCTTAGCTTGAAGGAGGTGTTTTAGATCGTATGTTGGCTGGGCATATTTACTTTTTATAATGACTTGGACAATCCTCCTCACTTGAGCTAGCTTTTGGGGTTATGTCTCTTCCATTCTCAATTGTAATATTTCCAATAGAGCGTCATTAAGTTGAAGGCAGTTATATTCCATGAATTGAAGCTATTTAATTGCTTTCTTAACTTAATCTTTGCTTTTACCATAAATAATAAATATTTTGAAATAGGAGTAAATGTAGAAGTGCAAACAGTTGGAGTTGTGGTTGCAATAACAAGTGGTTTTGGTTAGTTGCATGGAATTTTGTGTACAAAAGAAATATTTTCAATAGCATTTACTACTGGTAGCATAGTTATCAATCCCGGATAGCGGAGCCGAGCGGTCGCCCTCAAAACTGGGATAGCGGGATAGCGGTAGCGGGATGACCGCTATTCTCATCTTTTCATATATGTATTAAAATATTTATAATATAAATATGTAAGAGAAATATAACTAAAAATTCATGCACTAATTGTCATTAACAATAAAAACTAGTCAAAGAAACACAATGTCAATTAAAATTTGCCAAATGTAACTAAAGTTCTAGAAATTCAAATTCAAAATAAACAAACACAAGTAGATAAAACAAACACAAGTAGAGAAATATAACTAAACAATTATATAATTCTGGCATAATAAGATTTACCCAAAAGAAAAGAAACAGAATGCCATAATCAATACACATCCAAAAAAAAGAAAGAAGACAGAAATGAAAAGGA
>PYAF01003193.1:80388-92151 GCA_007407185.1 Glycine tomentella
ATAAAAAGGAAAAAAGAAAAAGAAAAAAAAAAGAAAAAGAATGGCAAAATCACACACCCATAAAAAAAAGAAAAGAGAAATGAAAAGGAAAAAAAAAAAAAAGGAAACAGAAAAGGAAAAGGAAAAAGAATGGCAGAAATCAGCCAAAAGAAAATAAAAGAAACAGAAAACGAAAAGCAAAAAGAAAAGGAAAAAAGAAAACAAAATAAAAGAAATGAAACAGAACGAGAACGAGAGAATCAGAGAAAAGGGAGAAGAAAGAAAGAAAAAAAGAGGAAACCTGTAGATGGAATCGCGCCGGAGGGAGAAGCAGCGCCGGAGGGAGATGCGGCGCCGGAGGCCAAGCCGGAGGGAGAAGTCGCCGGAGGGAGAAGGTTCAAAGAGCTCGCAGCGGGAGGGAGAGAGAACGCGGGAGGGAGAGCGAACGCGGGAGGGAGAGCGAACGGGAGGGAGAAGAACGCGCATGTGAGAGAAAAGAAAACGATAAAAGGTAAGCGGTTTAGGCCCAAAGCCCAATTCTCGGCCGCGTCTCCGCAATCGCGGACGCGACGCCGCTTGTCCTATCGCGGCCGCAATGACCGCTATCCTTAAACGCTCCGCTTCAGAGGGTGTTGTAGCGGCACCCAGCCGCTCCGCTCCGATGCGCCGCGATAGCGGCCGCTCCGGCCGCTATTGATAACTATGACTGGTAGGACATCATGGTATTGCTGTTAAATTCTTGCTCACTGTGTTCTTTTATTTATTTATTTTTTCAGGAAGAGGAACCTGCAACAAATTCTGGCGATTCAGTGCAGAACAATTTGGCAAGAAAACGATCAGGATCACAAATTGGAGGTGATTTAGCTGAAGATGAAGGAACTCCTGGAAAACGTGTCAGGACAACAATTGTTGCTTTGGAAGAGCCTAAGAAGGAGTTAGATGAATGTACCACTGCCTACTCTCAGGATGAGACTCCAACTGTACCAACATCTTCAAAAGGAGATGTGGATAATGGGCCTGTATGGCAACTTGTTGCCACATTTGGTGCTTTGATTTCTCAAGGTGAAAAAGCTGTTGGACATTTGGAAATTCTCATCTCAAGTTTTTCTGCTGACTTGCTAGCTGAGGTGGTGATGGCAAATATGCAAAACCTACCTCCGAATTACTCTAATGCTGAAGGAAAGGATGAACAGCTGCAAGAGATTAGTATGATTGGTTCTGATGACAAGGCTAAATATCCACCATCATTTGTAGCTGCTGTTATGTCACTTTCTAGTACTTTCCCGCCAATAGCTTCCCTTCTTGATGCACATCAATCAGTGTCCAATGAGGTAGTGGTGTAATTATTAATTTTTTTTATCTGGTATTTTTGGTTTTTAGGCCTTATCTTTTTGTTTTTCAATTTACTACCAGTCTCTTTCATTTGCAATGGTTTAATCTGTCTATTTTTTTATATAATATTTCTGAGAATCATCTTTTGAGTAAGACTTTGATGTACACAAATATTGCAGAAGTCACAAGTGGAGGAAGAAATTTCTGCAACTTCTGCAAATAGTGGTGCTGTGCATTCTGGCACGAATATTGAATCTGAAAATATACCATCACCTATTGATTTTCCATCTTCTGATGCCAGTATACCTGGAGTAGAGAATGGCTGCACAACTATGCCTCCTGACATCCATGATGTTGGAAACTCTGAGAGTGGAATCCCTGGCCTCGATTCTTTTGGTCGTAGTGATCCTGTGTCACAAACTTCTGCTGCATCCTTATCGGTTTCCAATGAAATATGCCTAGAAGATGGCAGTCAAGAGCAGGATACAAGTTTGGATGAGAGGTCACCTCGGAACTTAGCTCCATCAATATCGACAGATAGGTCTGAGGAGCTGAGCCCAAAAGCGGCTGTAAGAGATGTCAATAGCTTGGTATCCTCGACAGCTACTTCAGTTGTGCCTCCCCGATTAGTCTTGCCAAAGATGATTGCTCCTGTTGACCTTGAAGATGAACAAAAGGATCATTTGCAAAAGTCATGTTTTATGCGTATTATTGATGCATATAAGCAAATAGCTGTAGCTGGAGACTCTAACATTCGTTTTTCGATACTTTCTTATTTAGGAGTTGAGGTGAAAATTCCTTGCTTACCTTCAATTATTATTTTTCTCTCTATTAAATGCTTTCAAATTGTGTAATTTAGACATCCCTAAGATCCCAATATCAATGCTAGATTTAACAGTATGTGTATGTGTGTGTGTGTGCACACATTTGTTTTTGCTTACAGCCACTTTATAATTGATACTGTGCACCCTTTTTTACTGTTCATGCAGTTTCCCTTGGAATTAGACCCGTGGAAACTATTACAGAAGCATATTTTGATTGATTACATTAGTCATGAGGTGAGCTCTTGTCTCAAGTGTTACTGTTTCTGTGCCAATTTCTTTAAGTATTAGCTTTGACGTGAGTAAAACAGTGAAGCACACTATTTCCAGCTCCTTACCCCATAATTAAAAGAAATAAAGAGTAATGCATGTTATCTTCTTTTTTCATATTTTTTTATGTTTCATTTTAATGGCGGAGTACATCTGGGTTTTTGTATGATCGCAAAATTCCCCTTAAGCTAAAAGGAAAATTCTATAGAACAACTGTAAGACTTACAATGTTATATGGAGCTGAATATTGGCTAGCACATACATGAGCATAAAATAGGGTTAGACACAAGAATGAGGGAGCATAGATTGAGGTGGTTTGGGTACTTAATGAGACGGCCTATGGATGCTTCCGTAAGAACAAAAATTTGTTACCAAGAGCTCGTCACAAAGAGAAGTAGAGGTAGACTGAAACTTATCTGGGAAAGGTAATTAAACAAGATTTAATGAAGTGGGATATAGATTGACAGAAGGTGTGTCTTCGGACGTAATGGAGAAAAGTTATAAGCTTGGTGGAGGGTTAGAACGTTATTATCTCTATGTTCTAGACGGTCCCTTTTTAATTCTTTCCCTTTTCATTTTTTTCCTCCTTTTCTTTTATCTTATTTTCTTTTCTTTTGTCTTATTTCCCCTTTTTCCTCCCCTCCTTTTTTTTCCAACTCCCTCGTATCTATCATTGAGTTCATCTACCACTGACCCCAATTAACTTTGGTTAAAGGTGTTGCTGATATTGTTGTTTATCTTTCATTTCATCAATTTAATGTTAAAAAAATAGACCATCCTAATTTGCCTATAATTTTTTTGTTTTTCCTTTCTGAGAAAGAGAGGATTTATATTCTCTAAAATCAATTAAGAACTGGTTTTGAAAACGTAGGGTTTTTCCTTAGGTCGATTGTATTTTGCAAATCTGAAGTTGTGGAGCTGACCTTTTATAATCATTATAGAGATACATTATCCAGATGGATTCAATTTATCATATGCTATGTTATCAATCGCGGTTGGAGCGGCCGTGATAGCGGCGGAGCGGCGCGGAGCGGGCCTTCACCGCTACAATAGGTAGGGTTGCGGTGCAGTTAAGGATTGCAGACGTCGCGGACGCGACGTGGGATTCACGGAGTGGCCGCGATCTTGTCCGGTGGCCCTTTCTTCTTCTCCGGCGGCTGTTTTCTTCTCCGGCGGCCCCCACACTCTTCCGAAAACCGCTGCAACTTTGGAGGTCACTAATTTGGATGAAAACAGCTCATAAGAACTGTAATGAAAACTAGAAAGAAAAACAGCGCAGCAGCGAAGAGGAGAGAGAAGGAGGCAGCAGCGAAGAGAAGGAGACAGATTATATGCTAGGTTTATATTATTTGGGCCTAATTGCTTTCTGCACACCCTTTTTTTCTTTCTGCAGTTTCATATTACATTTTTTTAAATTGACTTTTAAGTTTTAATTTAGATAATTGCTATTTACAGTCTTTTTTATTATTAATACACTTTACTTATTTTATGATGACTAAGTAATATATTTTGCTTAAGAGTTTTTATTGTTAATGATAATTAGTGCATGAATTTTTAGTTATATTTCTCTTTTTCAGCTTATATATTTATATTATAAATTTTTTAATACATATATAAAAACATTAGAATAGCGGTCATCCCGCTACTGCTATCCTGCTATCCCAGTTTTGAGGTTCGGCCGCTCCGCTCCGCTATCCGGGATTGATAACTATGATCATATGCATGTTTAGTTGTATTAGATTTAGAGTTGATATGTATTGTTCTGTAAATGTAATGGACACTGTTGTTTATAGAGCTAAATCAGGTATGAGTATAAATCGAGTTTGTGTCTTGTAGTTGGACATCTAATATGTTACAGATTTGATGGACACTGATGTTTGGTTTAAATAAATTAGATTAGCTAGTGGCTATTATGTGCAAGGTGCATTTATTTATAAATGCTGACAATGATTAGCTAATGTCTCAGGGACATGAGTTGACATTGCGTGTCCTCTACAGATTATTTGGTGAGGCTGAAGAGGAGCCTGACTTCTTTTCTTCCACAACTGCAGCTTCTGTATACGAAAAATTCCTCCTTACAGTGGTCTGTGCCCCTTTTTTCTTGATTCTTTTGTCCATTTGCAAGGCATGAATTGAGCTTTTGGTTCACTTCAATTGCAGGCAGAAGCACTTAGAGATTCCTTTCCACCTTCAGATAAATCATTCAGTAGATTGCTTGGTGAATCTCCTTATTTACCAAAGTCAGTTCTGAAAATTTTAGAAAACATGTGTTCTCCTGGAAATTGGGATAAACGTGAAAAGGAGTTGCACTCACTGAATGCGGATAGAGTTACTCAAGGTCTAAGTACTGTATGGAGTTTGATTCTTCTAAGGCCTCCCATTCGAGATACTTGCTTACAAATTGCTCTACAGGTTTTTTTCTCCTACTTTTGTTATACAATTTTTGATGTTTGCTTAGTTGTTGTTGTTAGTCGTAATTCCTCATTGGTTTTCTTTCTTCGTATGTATAAATTGAACTTTAAGTGGGTGGCTTAATGATATTGCCCCTTGCTTTTCTCCTTGAATTGTAGAAACTGAATTTTCAAACCTTGTGTCCTCTTGTAATTGTAATTATTTGGCTTACATCTGATCTTTTCCTTAATTTTGATTTTTTTTCCTTTTTCAATTAAAGAGTGCAGTGCATCATCTGGAAGAAGTGCGAATGAAGGCGATACGTCTGGTGCATTAAGCATTAAATTCCTGTTGAAACATTTATTTGACTGCATAACAGAATGTCTTACCATTTGAGCTCTTATTGCAGGTGGCAAATAAGCTTTATCCTTTGTTATCCATTTCTAAGCAAATAGAAGATTTTGCAAAGGAAATGCTTTTCTCAGTGATGTGTGGGGATGCATCTGAAGCTACTGATATTGAAGATTCCATTGCTGATTCACATAAGGTATTCACATATTTATGGATTTACTTTTTTTTTTTTTTTTTTTCTCTCGTTAGAGTCCTCTTGATGGCAAGTTTGTGCCATTTCTACTTGTTGAACTTGATATGATAGGTTTTTTTTTTTCTTTTTCATCCTTTTCATTTTCAGGGACCTGATGTTGAGAAGGTTCCAAACGAACTATCATCATTGAGTGGCGGCACTAAAGATGTCACCTCAGATAATCGTCAATCATGTACATCTGAGAGTGTCTCACCAGATTCAGTTTCTGAGGCTCAGAGGTGCATGTCATTGTATTTTGCTTTGTGTACAAAGGTATTGTTTTATTTCCTAGTTTTCACAGTATACATCCTTTTATATTCTGTAACTCATGTCTGTTATTTGATTAAAATTAATACATATTTATGCTTTATGATGACAGAAACATTCTCTATTTCGCCAAATATTTGTCATCTATGGAAGTACATCAAAGGCAGTGAAGCAGGTTTCAGTTTTTGGAATATTGTCAACTATTTGTTGTTCTGTCACTGGGTTACATCATTAATTGTATGCTGCAGGCAGTACATCGCCAAATTCCAATACTAGTACGTACTATGGGCTCATCTTCAGATCTCCTTGAAATTATTTCAGATCCCCCAAATGGAAGTGAGAATCTTCTAATGCAGGTTTACTGTCTTACCTTATATAATTTTTAATGAGTGTTGAAAATTTTTAATATTTTGAATATTGATAATTTTACTTGACCATGTCAGGTATTGCAAACACTTACAGATGGTACGATCCCATCTAAGGATTTAATATGTACTGTGAAACGGTTTTATGATTCAAAACTCAAGGTATTTTAAACTGTTAGCCTTATCAGTTTCACAGTGAAACTTAGGAATATGGTTAATAACTGGTTGATTCTATACAGGATACAGAGGTTCTTATTCCGATATTACCATTCCTATCGAATGATGAGGTTCTCCCTATTTTTCTTTCAATTGGATGTCAATTCGTTGTTGCTTTTTACTTTTCCAATTAAAATTATGATTTATTTGTATAATGAAAAAAATTGAATACATTGATGGATTTGATGTAAGACCTTTTTATCTTTGGGTATATCTTTTTGTCCTTTTCTTTCTAATTATCTTGGATGACATTGCTTTTCATTTGGTGGACATATTTAACAATTCTTTTGACAGGTAATGCCCATTTTTCCTCACATTGTGAATCTTCCTTTAGAGAAGTTCCAAGCAGCACTTGGGCGCATATTACAGGTATTATTTATTCTTTTACAGTCATTAGTCAGAGTTTCTGACTTAGGGAGACATGTGTCTCTTAAAGCTTAAGTGGAACTAGAACCCAATACATGGAATGTAAGCTTTGGAGGTATTATAATTTGGGTTGGGCCTAACTCAACCTTACAAAATTGGATTGTAAGGTGAAAGTAGCCCCACTACTTATATAGGACTAGACATCTTGAATGTGAAGTTTGCAAGTGGTTTGATAATGGTTGATAGGTCCAACAACCATAGTAGTGGATAGTGGTGTAGTGGCTGCCCCCCAAAAATGCTATGGCAGGATAGTGGTAGTAGGATGATCACTATTTTGGTCCCTGCCAAAGTAGTGTTTGGGGCACAATAATGGTTATAGTTTTAAAAAGTACTGTTTTTTTATTAAATTCTCATAAAAATCCAATTAACAAATACCTCATTTGTTAAGGATTAGCCCTACAATCAGAAATTTAGCACTTGTAGTGTTAACTTCCATAATCAGCAAAGTTTGTGGGATGTACACTCCACATTATTTTAATAAATAATTAGTTCTGAACCGTTAAGTACATTTTTGTAATTGAATTAATTGCAGAATTCTTTTACAGGGATCATCACAATCAGGTCCAGTGCTTACTCCGGCTGAAGTCTTAATTGCAATTCATGGAATTGATCCTGAGAAGGACGGAATTGCCTTGAAAAAGGTAGGTATCTGATGATGATTGGTTTTATACTTTTATGCATTGGGTTTATTTAATGAAGACACATATTGCACAACTGGGGTGTTTATATGCAGGTCACAGACGCATGCAATGCTTGCTTTGAGCAGCGGCAAACTTTTACTCAAGAAGTTCTTGCCAGAGTTTTGAATCAGTTGGTGTGTTATGTGGAAATTGTTTTATATATTTGGGATGCATATTCAACTTAGTTCATCTCACAAGGCAAATGATCTTCCCTGCAGGTTGAGCAGATTCCTCCTCCTTTACTGTTCATGCGTACAGTATTACAAGCAATTGGTGCTTTTCCAACACTGGTAAGAAGCTTACTTATCCTAGGAAATGTAATAATGATAAGAAACAAATTTGGTTGTTTTATTGTGGACCAGGATTTAGGAATCCAACTTTTAGGTGATTGTTTTCAAATATAGCTCTAGTTTTGAAGCCCCGCATATATATTCATCAAAGCTTTGCCATTTATATTTTCCCTATTGAACCGTTAATACTTAATATGCTACCTTTGATTTAATTTCTTATTTTCCAATTGACAAGATTTTACCATCATTCCTTGTTATCTGTTTCTGTTGTTTGGTTTGAATATGATATATTTTTACAAATTATTGACTTACATAAATTGCTATAGGTGGACTTTATAATGGGGATTCTTTCTCGCCTTGTGACGAAGCAGGTGAATATATTATCGTTATCTGTTTTTGTAATTTATTCAATTCTTGAGTGTACTTGTACATCAAATGAACTGTTGCAGATATGGAAATACCCTAAGTTGTGGGTGGGATTCTTGAAGTGTGTGCAGTTGACAAAACCACATTCATTTGGCATTTTGCTTCAGGTATTATCATCTCTGTTTACTCCTTTTATCAGGAACTTATTAGCTTTTTTTTTTTTTTTTTTTTTTTTTTTAAAAAAAAAAAAAAAAACTTACGGCACAGTTGTAATCTCTATTGTGCATCACCTAACATTACGAATTAGTTTTCACTGTCTCAGTTCGTCATTGTACCCTACCATACCATACCATACCTATTTATATGATGAACGTATAACTTAAACAAGAACGGAAATATCAGTTATTAGTATAATATAGGAAGATTCATCATGTGGCTGACATGAAATATGTGGAACAGTAGCAACAGAGAAACTTTCCTGATGATTTCTAGGGTAAACTGTTAAACTTAAACTTCATAATTATATGATTTTTACTTAGTTTTTTAAATAATTGTTCACATTTAATTATCAAATTAAGCGAGTCATAGCATTTTCCTGGATTTTTCACTAACTCGATTTAAAATATTTTCTTTGCTTTTGATGAGGAAAATTGTGGCCGAAGGGAACCCGAAAAGAATAAAGAAAAAATTGCTTATTAATTATGTAAAAATAGGAGAAATGGAGAGATATTTATCTTGAAACTGTGTGTCAGAGTACAAAGTGGAAGCATGTTTATATAAGATAATTACATCAATTGTAGATAAATAGAGGATATTCTGTTTCCTCCAAATCAAAGATAATGAACTGTAATTATTAATAGAATCAAACTATTAATTCTGATTTTCAACAAATCATATACCCTTCTATTATTTTTCTTGGGGTCCAAATATACCTAATTTTTTTGGAGTTTCTGTTTTTTGGATGGTATTTCTGAGAGCTTTTTAGATTTTAAAACAACTGTTCTAAATTTCTAATGCGTTTTCTGGTGGTGTATTCTTGCAACCAGCTGCCTCCAGCACAATTGGAAAATGCATTAAATAGAATTGCAGCCTTGAAGGCACCATTGATTGAGCATGCAAGCCAGCCAGCTATACAATCTAAACTTCCGAGGTTTAAGATTCACTAGGCACAAAAATGCTGGCGAATTTACCTTTTTTTTTTCCCCTTCTACTCTATTTCTTTTTGAGGGTGAATTTGTTTTATTATAATATTTTTGTCTCCAACGTGTTTATTATGTTTGCCGACAATATTCATTCCGATTTTTTGAATGTGTTTAGGGCTGTGCTGGTTGTTCTGGGACTTGCTTCCGATTCTCAGGTTTCAAGTCAAGCACAAACTATTCAGGCACAGACTACTCAGACACAAACTAGTCAAACACAGACTGGTGAGACAAGCAGCTCAGACAAGGACACAACGACAGAAAAATCAAAAGAATCGTCTACAGTGAGGTAACCTGTAAGCAACCATGATGGAGTGATGTAATTTACTAATCAACTGAGTCTCAGGTTGATGAATGAGCCTACCTAACCGAGACTAGCTGCAATGATCTCTCTCCAGACAAAAGCCAATATTCAGATAGCTAAATAGTTGGGCCATGTGCTCCGGGTTTTTAACCCCTTCTTTGTGCCTTTGCATTAGGCAACAGCCTGGCGTGTAAATGTATAGGCGGAATAATGTATATCGGAATGTAATGTGTTCTTATTTTGGCCCCAATTTTTGTTTTTCTGCTAAAACTTACTGTATCCCTATTAAAATGTGTATATATACATATGTTTTTCCCCCCAGTCCCAGTGGATGCCTTTCTTGCGTTAGTCTTGACTATTGAGCATCTTGTATCTATGGTTAAGACAATGATCAGTTCAGGAGTATTTTTTGCGATATTTTATGTACCATTTGGTTTGCTTTTGAAATTGTTAGTTACTACAATCTCTTTGTTTAATTTATTTTCTATGATTTTATATTTTATATTTCATACGAAAATACGTTTATTTATTTTGTCATTATGTAGTTGTACGAAATAATTTTTTTTATAAGCATCAATTTGAGTAGTGAACTTGAAGCATATGTATGAAACAAAAGCTGTTTTCGGCTTATAATCATCCAATGGTTAAAACGTATTAACGAATTAATTTGTAATGGGAAACGGGTGGTTAAAAATGAACAGTTAATAGATGGTTGAAGATTCGATAAGTAACACCATGACGTATAAAAGAAAATTAAGATAATATTTAGGAATAAGAAAACCTTTTGTATTCTTTGGTGAGCCTTGGATAGGTTGTAATTATGTGGCCAATAGGAATAAATATTCAATTATGTAATTGATAGAAATATTTAGTCACCTTGACAATTTTTTGGTTGAACCTTAATAGGAAAATGGGAATAACTGCAATATTTTTCGCCAATCGATACCCAAGTTATTATATATATTGTGTTTGCTCTACATCATTTACGCTAGAATATATATGGGGAATATTTACGTGAGAGGGTTATTTATACATAAATAATTAAAATTTATTATTGTGACTTTAAAAACTCATATAGATAAGTTATATAATAAGTTTGACCACTCTATTTCTTTCAAGAAAAAAAAAAAAGTTTGACCACTTTACAAGGTCAAATTAGTTAACAAAAAGCCATCAGGGAATACTGGTGTTTCAAAAATGCCAAGCACCTCAAATGGAATTATCATTTGGCAATGCGGACCCAATAAACTTATGTAAAATCCACTATTAGCAAAATAAAAAAAGAAAAAGAAAAATATTGACATCATATTTTTTGGCTGACATCACATATTTAATTAATGGACTATTTACACTAGTTAATGTATCATATGAAATTCCTTTAATAAAAAGAAAAGCTCAATAATTTAATAGATCTTTTATAATATTTTATGATAAAAATTGACATTAAAATGTGTTTAATTAACATTTTTTACTAGATAAAAAAGGAAAAAAAATATTAACAGGATTTGAGTCTAATAAAAAAAACTGTTAGTTATTTATTAAAATTGAGTCTAATAAAAATTTTAAAAGTTAGTTATTTATTATTACTGAACTTTATTTTATGTAATTAAATTAACTGAATTCGTTATATTATTAAATAAGATGATATGAAATTAAATTAAGGATAAGAGATGTTATGTTGTTCTCCAAATAGATTGCAAGCAGTGGATTGTTTGAAAGCAAGCAGATTTCATAATAATGAAATCGGTGCAATCTTGAAAAGTTGTTTTCAAAGGGAATTCATTCTATTTAAAACTGTTTTATAAAGTTCGTAGGTTCAACCAACAAACCAAGTTTTTCAATGTTTAGTAAAAGTGTCTAGATTCCATGTTAGGTCACATGTTTTTTATTTGGTTCTTAGTTGTATTAAAAATTTTATATAAATGATATAATATGAGATTTTTTCCTTTAAAAAAATATTGGATTATACTTCTAAATAAGCCAATATTTAACAAAATATTTATCAAAATGTAAAGGAGAAGTCATAGATAATATTTTTCTTACTTTTTTGGATAAAAAACATTGCAACACATTAAAAAAAGCACATCATTATCATTATTTTATGAGTTTAATTTTTATAATTCAACAATTATATAAACAATTTTAAACTCTTAATTAATTAAAAACTAACATAAATATAATTTTTAAACAAATTATAATAAAAATTAATAATATTACTGTATATGTCAATTTATAATTAAATAATGATGTTTTTTTTTTTTTTACTTTTAACAA
>PYAF01003193.1:103037-123323 GCA_007407185.1 Glycine tomentella
TTTTAAAAATATTTTGAATTCAAATTAATAATCATTATGAATTTTAAATTCTAGATTAATGATTGAATTAATTATTTTTTAAAATGATTTAGAATTTAAATTAATGGTCATTATGAATTTCAAATTCTACATTAATGATTGGATTAATTATTTAAAAATAAAAAATGATTTTGAATTTAAATTAATTATCATTACGAATTTCATATTCTAGATTAATGATTGAATTAATTATTTTAATTCAAATTAATGATCATTATGAATTTCAAATTCTAGATTAATGATTGGACTATTTATTTTTTTTGAAAATTCCTTATAACAAAATATTGAATGGGTGAAGGTTTTAAATTAAAATATTAATTTTTAAACTTGTGAGTTCCATTGTGGGTTCATTAATAAAATGATCATGTGAAGCCCCAATGGATAAGGATGACCGGATTTTATTTGATTGGATCTCAAGAAATTTAATTTTTTAGTAAAGTATTGTACGGACCAATGTCAGCAATGTTTGGATACTAAGGATAATTTTGAAATTAAACTATGGTTAATTACATTCAAATTTGGTAAAATTATTAACTCTCTCATTGAGGCTTTGGTAATGACACCGAAGGTCCAAATAACAATTTTAGTTTTTTACAAGTGACTTACCCAACATAAGCCTTGTAAGGATAACTAAAGAATAGTAATAATGAACAAAAGTAGTTAAGGAATCTACTTGCAACTAGTATGTTTATTATATGATTGTAAATTGTGTGCTTTAATTTTACAGAAAATGTCTTCTTTCAATCTGTTAGCTACTGTTTTAAGTTACAAGCCTATGGATGGTACAAACTACAAATAATGAAAAACTAATTTGGATATTGTTTTGCAATATGAGAAACTCAACTTTGTTCTAACTACCCCTAAGCCAGCACAGCCTGAAGTAAATGCTTATGAGGAAACAAAGAAGAAATTTGCTGATTGGGAGAAGGCGAATGTTGCAGTTCGCTGTTACGTTTTGACCATTCTCGTTAGTCACCTACAAGAACAAGTAAACATGCTTGAGAGTGGAGCAGAAATGCTTCGGACTCTTGATGGCATGCTTGCTACTCCTAGTGGTTCAACTAAGCAGAATGTGTTGGTTGCAGTCACCAAAATCGTGATGATTGGTGGAAGTATGCGAGATCATTGTTTAACAATGATAACAAACTTTAAACAAGCGGATGACCATGGGATTAAGTTTGATCAGGAGGTAAAGGTTGATCGATCTCCTCCTGCAGTCACTACCTGATTACTTTAACCAGTTCATAATGAATTATAATATGAACAAACTGAAACTGGATCTTACTCAGCTAATACACAAGCTTGAGAGTGCTGAATAGTCTCTAATCAAGAAGGGAAGTGCATTTTTTGCTAAAGGTTCTGTTAAACTTAAGGGGAAACCCAAGGGAGGTAACAAGAACAAGAAGAAGAAGAAGTCAGATATTCTAATTGCCAAACAAATTGCAAAGAAGCAGCCAACTGGCAAGTGCTTCAAGTGCGGTCAAACGGGGCATTGGAAGAACAATTTCCCACGTATGAATTGACAAGGTATAGGTAATTTACTTGTGATTGAGGCTTGATTAATGGAGAATTACAGTGATAAATGGATCATTGATTCAGGAGTCACTAACCATGTTTGTTACTCTTTGGAGGGGTTCAAACATAGCTTCCTATCGGTCAAGGACAAAGAGTTTTGAGACTTGGAAATGGGGAGCTTGTCTATGCACTAGTAGTAGGACAAGTTATTTTATCATTTAATAATTGTAGAAATTTGGTTTTGGATGACTGTTTATTTGTTCTAGATTTTAAGAGGAATTTAATTTTTGTTAGTTGTTTGAATAAACTTGGTTTGACAGTTCAATTTAATTCCTCAGTTTCTATAAGGAGTTCATCTTCTTTTATATGTTTTGGTACTTGTTTAATGGTCTTTATTTCGTTAGTCATATACCCATGAAATTAATCATGTTGAATTAGGAGATGAAGAGCATGTTCATCTATCTAAGAAAGGAAAGGTTTCCAATGAAACTTATCTTTGGAATTTGCAATTAGGTCACATAAACTCTAATAGGATACAAGGTTTGGTCAAGAGTGGGATTTTAAAATCCCTAGTTCTTGAACCGATACCAGTATAAAAATCATGCTTAGAGGGTAAAATGACAAAGCGGCCTTTCAAGGCCAAAGGAAATTGTGCCACACTTCAGCTGGTATTGGTACATACTAATGTATGTTGACCAATAAATGTCCAGGCCAGAGCCGGGTATGGACACTTTATCACATTCACTGATGATTACTCAAGATTTAGATACATATACTTGACGCATCATAAGTCTGAAGCTTTTGGAAAATTCTAAGAGTTTAAGGTTAAGACAGAAAAAGCATCTTAGTGTTCAAATCAAGACTCTTAGGTCTGACTGAGAAGTGAATACCTATCTGGAGAGTTTAATTCTTACTTGACTAAGGAGGGGATAGTTTCACAACTATCTTCTCCATGAACACCTTAACAAAATGGAGTTGTTAAAAGGAGAAATAGAACCCTTTTAGAAATGGTGAGGTCCATGCTTAGTTATTCATCTGTGTTTGAATCATTCTAGGGATATGCCTTAGAAACTGCCATGTACTTATTAAATTTAGTTCCATCTAAATCTATTTCAAAGATACCAACATAATTATGAAATGGGCGCACACCCAGTTTGATCCATATTCGGATTCGGGGTGCTAGGACACATGTCTTACAACAGAAGCCAAATAAAGTGGACTCGCGTACAGAAGTGTGCATGTTTGTAGGCTATCCTAAAGGAACTAGAGGTCGGATGTTTTATAGTCCAAAAGGTAAGAAAGTCTTACTGAGCACTCATGCGACTTTCCTAGAGGAGGACTATATGGAAAATTACAAACCAAAGAGTTTGATTATTCTTGATGAGCTTATCTCAGGTCAAGTTTTATCTCAACCTCAAGTGGTTTCATCTTATGTTCCTATGGTTGTTCAAAGAGGGGAAATTATACTTGAAGGTGAACATACATAGGAACTAGATACAGAACCAGAAGTTTAGCATAATGATCTAAAAATGGAACATGTAGAAATGAAAGTACCACTTATTGAAGAACAAAATCAAGAATTGGTTAACCCACATAATGAGGATCTTCAAGAAATTATTGATCCACTTAACTTGGATCCTCCTGTAAATGCACAACAACAAGTTAGGCAAAGTCGTAGTGGGAGAATGATTCATAAACCCGCAAGATATCTCTTGTTGGGAGAATCATACCAGGTTGTCACCATTGAAAGAGATGACGATACACTTGAAGATGTTGATGCTCAAGAATGGCTTGGGGCTATGAACTGTGAGATGAAATCTATGCATTCTAACTCAATTTAGTCTCTTGTAGAAACACCTAAAGGGATAAAATCATTGGGTGTAAATGGATCTACAAGAGAAAAAGAGGATCAGACAGAAAGGTTGAAACCTTTAAAGCTAGATTAGTGGCAAAAGGGTACACGAAAATAGAAGGTGTAAATTATGAAGAAACCTTTTTGCCAGTAGCCACGCTTAAGTCTATCCGGATTCTCTTAGCTATTGCAGCAAGTCTTAATTATGAGATTTAGCAAATGGATGTCAAGACTGCTTTTCTAAATGGAAATTTAGAAGAAGATATCTATATGACGGTTCATAGTTGAAGGGCAGGAACACATGCTATGCAAGTTGCAAAAGTCTATCTATGGACTTAAGTAAGCACCTAGGTCATGGAACATTAGGTTTGATCAAGCTATTAAATCTTATGGTTTTGAGAAAATTCCTGATGAGCCATGTGTATATAAAAGAATCCAAGGGGAAGCAATATCTTTTCTGGTACTTTATTAGATGATATACTCCTCATTGGATATGACACAAAGGTATTGTTAGACATAAAAACCTGGTTAAAAAGCATTTTGATATGAAGGACCTGGGAGAGGCATATTATATTCTTGGTATTAAACTATGAAGAATAAGTTATTGGCATTGTCCCAAGCCTCTTACATTGACAAGGTCCTTGCAAGGTTCAGCATGGAGAATTCTAATAAAGGAATTTTACCCTTTCGGCATGGGATTCATCTTTCTAAGGAGCATCCTCTTAAGACTCATGAGCAGAGAGAATGCATGAGTAGGATACCTTATGATTCGGCTGTAGGTAGTCTAATGTATGTTGTGTTGTGCACTAGGCTAGACATCTGCCATGCAGTGGAAGTTGTTAGTCGGTACAAATCTAATCCAGGAAAGGAACACTGAATAGCAGTTAAGCATGTACTCAAGTATCTTCGGAGAACGAGAGATTATATGTTGGTCTATTATAGTGGGAGTCTTGAAATCATTGGTTGCACAGACTCAGATTTCCTAGGAGATACAATGGTAACCAAGATAACATCGGAAGAAAATCTTTTTGACCCTTTTACCAAAAGTTTGCCTAAACATGTGTCCAGGAGGCATGTTACATCTATGGGTCTTAAGAAGATTCCAGACTTGCTATAGCTTTAAGAGATTGAATTTTCACTTTGTTTATTTTGTGCTCTTTGAGCAAGACACCATGACATTATTTTTTTTAAAGTTATAAATGAGATATTATTTATTTATGGTGCACACAAAATTTACAAATACCAAGATACGAATCAATTGTAGAGTATATGATCATATGGATACGTTCATGGAGGATATGATAATAGGTTCTTACAATTGATGAATTGGTTCACAGCTGTTAAATAAAGTTGGACGCCTTATTTAGGCTGCAATATTTTATGAAATGGGCTTGTCCAAGCCATTGTAAAATATTGGTGTGAATTAATGTTCGCATTGGAAGGGTCAAGGAGAGATTTGATTAAGGTTGTTTTTCTGTCATAAGTATCAAATCTCTAGTTAACCATAATTATGTGATTGCTCTTAATTCTGTGTTTATTATAAATAGGTAATTGAATAATTTTCATTCTTCGATTTACCAACGGGTGAGGCTCGACCAATTGACAACCAATAACTCGGTATTTTGGGAGGAAAAGTATTATAGGTATTCATGAGATAAACAACATGGAATTTGTAGGATATGTCCCCTTGATATGTTTCGGTACTTGCACATTAAAGACACTGACCAGTGCATGTAATCCATTAGAGAAACTATTAAAGTCAAAGGAATAAATAATTGATTGAGTAATAGAAAACTCATCAATCAATTATCGACATATTACTAAGGGACGATGCATATTCGAGTTTTGTATATATATATATATATATATATATATATATTATTGATCTTGGAGTTCAACATTGGACTTTTAGTGGAATAGCACTGAATTATATAATCATCTATTAATAATAAGGAGCCTTGGTTAATAATATATGGTGGATCCCTGTGCTAGCTTGAAACAAAGGATGAGACATTTTTCAGTTGATGATGAAAAGTGAGTTACATGGTTTTGGGTTTTAAGCTTAAGTTTGTACTCAAGAGCAAATGGGAGATTGTTAGAAAATGCTCTTTATATAAAAGCTATTGGGTTTAAGTGTATGGCAAGGGTCCAAGAGACCTAGGTTTAGGTGTCTTAGTCTCCTATATAATAGTCTTATTTGCTTTAGACAAAAACAATGGTTGTCATCATCTCTTTGAAATAGAAAAGTGTCCACACATTTTTTCTCTCCCTTATTCGAGAATAGTACGAAAGATTTGTCATTCGTAGTCGATTGAGAAGGCCTAGAGAGGACTCACCAAAGATAAATGAGGAGATTGTATTCACGCGTCAAGAGATAATTATCTCCTTTTGATTAGAAAGACAAAGATGATCTTATAACATTTAAACGTACTAGGTCCAATAGACTTCCACAGATTCTAAGGAATCATTCACAAAGTTTATCTCTAGGCCAGTGGGGAGAAGTCAAAATATCAGTATTGGGTATCTCCATAAAAAGGTTAAAGGGTGGGGAGGAAGTTTTGGGGATAGGAAAAATCACTCGGTCACTCGGACAAAAAAGTAATGTTCTCAAATCACATGAGGTTGAGGCAAAAACAAAAACTCTCTAAAAGAGAGGAAACATCTCACAAGAGAGAAAACAAAATTCTTATAAGAATCAAGTATACATTATTAATTTGTCAAAAATATACATAACAATTATATATAAAAGTAACTACATCAATATAATAAAATAATTTTGTATAATTTATTAAAAACTATATTTTTTTTATAATTTTCATTATTTGTAAAAATGTAAATTAGTTTTTTTTAAAAATTATATGTAATTTTAACAAAAACATAATTTTATTATTTGAACCTAATTTATATTATATTTTATAAGTGAATTACACTCTCATCTCATGAACTATTACACATAACACCATTCTTTATAAATTCAATACGCTACGTCAAAAAAAATAAACTAACATCCCTACAAGAAAGATTATTATAATGGTTTAAAAAATAGAAAATGTCTATATGATTTTACCAAACTTTAGGAGTGATCAATATAATTTACTTTATTTATTTATTTATTTTGTACTATCTTATTCTATTTTTCTTATCTTATTTTCGTATCTTATAATATCTTTACATGTAATGAGTCCTAAAAGATAAAATAAAAAATAAAAAATACCAAAGGGTCTAGTTTTAGTTGAGTAGGACCTATGAGTGTTTAAATTTTTTGTATTGATTTCAATTTTTACATATAAATAAAAAGAAAGAAAAAGAAAAAAAAAAAAAAAACATGTGACTCCTAAGTTGATGGAGAACTGGGCCTAGTATTATGCAAAGTACAAGAGTGTTGTTTTGTTGAGCCCAGACAAGTTTGTGTGTGTGTGTGTGTGTGGGATATGACTTGCTTCGTCTCTTTCTTCCACCGGTGATTCTAAACTAAGCGCACGTTCCTCCGGCCAAGGCAAATCGGAAAATGGGTGTGGACTATTACAAACTTCTTCAGGTGGATCGAAATGCCAGTGATGAGGATCTCAAGAAAGCCTATCGCAAGCTTGCTATGAAGTGGCATCCTGATAAGAATCCTAACAACAAAAGGGACGCTGAAGCCAAATTCAAGCAAATCTCAGAAGCCTATGATGTATGTTTCCTCTCACCCACCAATTTGTCTCAATGTAATGCCAATTGGGTTGTGGAAAAAAGTTAAACCTTTTATCAAAGTTTTCATTTTTTTTTGATTTTTTTCTTGCAATTAGAATTCTTAGGCGTTGAATTTCGTTTTTTTTTTTTTTTAATTGTGATTTGGAGAATTGGAATTGTGGGTTTTTTTTATCAATATTTATTCCATCTACTCTCAGTGTATTGCCAATTGGGTTGTGAAAACAAGCGGATGGGTTTATCCAAGTTTCCATTTTTTTTCAATTCTTTCTTACAATTTGATCATTTGGGTGTCCAATTTTGATTTTTTTAATATGTTTTGTTGTGATTTAGATAATTGGAATCATGGGTTTTGTTGGTGAATTGATTTGTGAATAGGTTTTGAGTGATCCGCAAAAGAGGGGTGTGTATGATCAGTATGGTGAGGAGGGATTGAAAGGGCAGGTGCCACCCCCAGGTGCTGGTGGATTTTCCGGTGGCAGTGATGGCGGACCCACGTTCCGGTTCAACCCGAGAAGTGCAGATGATATATTCTCGGAGTTTTTCGGATTTTCAAGTCCCTATGGAATGGGGGATATGGGTGGCCGTGCCGGCCCATCTGGCTATCCCAGATTTGCGGATGACCTTTTTGCTTCTTTCAGTAGGAGTGCGGCTGGAGAAGGCTCCGGCAATGTGCCAAGGAAAGGTGCGCCGATTGAGAAAACATTGCAATGCAGTTTAGAGGATTTGTACAAAGGGACTACCAAAAAAATGAAGATTTCCAGGGATGTGATCGATTCCAGTGGGTGAGCTATCTAGTTTAACTTGTCTTCGTCCTTTTCTTACTTTCATGAAGAACATATAAAGTTGCTCATTGTAAATGTGATTGTTGTTGGATGGATTTGACTTACTAAATTCCAATTCAGGTTTGATGATTTGCTTTTGTGTGTGTGTGTGTGTGTGTGTGTGTGTGTGTGTGTATTTTTTTTTTTTTTTTTTTTTTTTTTTTTTTTTTTTTTTTTTTTTTTTTTTTTTTTTTTTTTTTTTTTTTTTTTTTTTTTTTCCAGTTTCATACTGATAATTTTGGTAGTTTTGAAATTGAAATATATGTTTACAGTTTTGTAGGCTGAAAGTAATCATCTTTTCACTATATGCTAGAGTTTGATTCGTTTCCTTTCATTTTTCATACAAAAATCCTTTTGTGGCTTGTAACAGATATAGATTATTATTACTATGATATTTTATCATTTTCTATTCAGTAGGCAGAATTGTTGCTAAATATGTAAGTGCTCTGTATTTATCTTATTATTTTTTAATTGATCATGTGCATCATATAACTTCCTTCCTTTGTTGGTATGTAATATTTGGTATGTTCATCAGCACAAAAATAATGTCAGTGGTGTTCCATTAATGTAAAATATTTGAGGGATTTGTGATTGTCCTTAGAATTGTTGTTAAATAGCCGCCATGGCGGAATGGCGTGGTGGATTTTTTGCCAACTGTCATAGGCAATTTGTGAAGGGAGGCCTGCCATGGCGGCACCATAAGGTGTAATGGCGCCTTTATATGGTGGAATTTTGGCCTTTTGCAATGTTCCACCATCCGCCATGGATAACAGTGGTCCTTTGTTAAAAGACTCATATTTGTGCTGTCTTAGTCTAGAGTGACCTGTTAACGCTATGGAGTTTATACTACTTTGTGTAGTTGTTTCCGTACCCAAAAATATTGAGGTGAATAAATCTTCAAATAAAATAAGGATGTTAAATGTGGAGGTTAACATGCCTGCATAGCTTGGATAGGGATAAATGATTTGTTTATTGGCATTGAAGATATAAAAGGGAATTTAGCCATGTATGAATATTCAGTTTAAGCCCATTCTTAGCAAAAGAAGAGGCCATTTATGAATTGTTGGTGGTGGGTACATTGATGGCCATATGCCATTATTGACAAAACTCAGTTACAAAATACTACTATAGGTAATGGTGGTGTTATTCTCCAATCAAAATTGGCGCTTTATCTCATCAGAAATCGCTGCTGATTTTAGTTACCAAGATGAAAGCTTTGATTGGTGAGATAAAACATCAATTTTGATTGGAGAACAATACCAACAATAAATTATTGTATCTAAGTTTTCTCTTTATTGATAATGACTTGGGGATTTTATATCCATCAGACCTGTGATAAAGTGTATGGTGTTGGACTCACGATGGAAGAATATGTATATCCAAATGATTGAAAACAGTGTTTGTTATCAATGGTGGATCATGGTGGTCAGCAAAAATCAGCCATATAAATATGGCAGATGGTGTTGCAGAAGCATGGCAGACACACACACAATTTCCTTGCAAGGTAGCGTTGAGTAGCACAAAGTTCAAATGGAAAAAAAGGAGAGGTTGAGGGCCAACTTACTTTGAGAGAATTAACAGCAAGGTTGAGGTAGAATGAAACAAGAGTGAGGTCATGGGAAGATGCAGAAATTGTTGTCACCAGAGATCGCCGTCGCTGGTGATGATCATTGCTGGGTTGTCACTGGATAGGTCATTGCTTGCTGGAGAGAGCACGAGTTATTTGGAATTTTTTGTGGGCGGTCAAATTGTTTAATGTTTGGATCATAGATTGGGTTGGGTCGGATTTTATGGTCTTTTAAATCCGGGCCTGGTTGGGCTTTTAGGGTTTTTAATATAGGTCTGATTTGGGTTGGGTCAAATGACCCAAAATCCATTTTTTCTTTTTCCTACTCACTAATTTCCGACTCGGCTTCTCTTTTTTCATCTTCTTCACACTTCACTATTTCTGCAATGTCCGCTGCTACTGCCATGACCGCTACATGAAAAGTGGCCACTGTAGCCCACCATGCCACAGCCATAGAATGGCAGTCTGTGATAAATCCGCCACTGCAATCTGCCGTGCGCCGCCATCGCCACTTTTTAACAACACTGTTAAAAATGAATTTTGGAATTTGATTGAATTGTTGGAACTTGGTTGGTTGAGAAGTTTTCAATTCAGTATTTGCCTGGCTTACATTTGTGACTGTAGTTGATTGAAATTGGGCTTTGCATTTGAAAATAACTATGAAATCAAATGCCACTTTTGTGTGCTGCTTTAGCCATCAAGTGAGAACTTGTTGTTACAGATGTTATTAAAGTGGGCATTTGGACGAAGACTTCATTAATTTGGTTATGGAATTGTTTTGGGATTCAGTTGATAGTTGAGACTAATCTCTTGGCTAAGAGATATTGGTTTGAGGGTTGATGTGAAGTTTTAGGACAGTCTACTAGGTCCCATATCTTTAGTGAAACGTGTATGTGTATTTTCGGTAGATTGTAGGTGCAAATGTTTTTGTCACTCGTTGCATCTGATTGAGATCTTTAATTTATAAATATGTGTGTGAAAACCTTAAATTTTCTTGTTTATGCTTGCAAATTAAAACTGAGTTTGCTAATTGATTAACACTAGCTCCAATGCACCAAAGCTAAGAAGCAACATTTGTTGTGGAGCAAACTTACATTTGAGTTGGTGCGAGCATACAAACAATCACACTAAAATTTGTGTCAAGTAAGAAACTTAGCAATTAGGCAGTGTATCTATAACACATTTCTTTAACATATGTCTAACAGTTCAGATAATACATGTCAGCTGGTGAATTGTCATCATAAATGGTTCTCATTTCATGGATATTTTCCTTCATGTCACTGACTAGTATGTGCCAGAAAATAGAAGGGTATTTATTGCACGTCATGGCATTGACTAATCCATGTGCCAGAAAATAAGGACCCGGTTATAAACTAGTATTTTAGAAGCAACAAATTCTTTGCATAGACAAGGAAGCAAAGTCGTTCCCCTGTTTTTATTAGTTGGCATTAGGTATATTAAAAGTAATATAGCAAATTGGAATAGTAAATTGAGTGACCAAGCAAGTAATCTACTACTTGTTTTGTTATTGTGTAGGAGGCCCACCACTGTTGAGGAAATTCTAACCATTGAGATCAAGCCGGGCTGGAAGAAAGGAACAAAAATAACTTTTCCTGAGAAGGGAAATGAACAAAGAGGAGTTATACCATCTGATCTTGTTTTTATCATTGATGAGAAACCTCATGGTGTCTTCAAAAGGGATGGCAATGATCTTGTTGTCACACAGAAGATATCTCTAGTTGAAGCTCTGACCGGTTACACAGCACAACTGATGACACTTGATGGGAGGAATCTTACAGTCTCCACCAACTCCATCATTAGTCCAACATACGAAGAAGTTATTAAAGGAGAGGGTATGCCAATTCCCAAGGAACCTTCCAAAAAGGGAAACTTGAGGATCAAGTTCAATATCAAGTTCCCCTCTAGACTCACATCAGAGCAGAAAACCGGCATTAAACGATTATTGACATCTTAAACTCTGGTGATGCCTCTCCTTATCACATACCGAATCATGTATGATCGGAATTATTTTTACCCAGTTTTCAATTTTCGAATGGAAATTCGTTCCCTTTGCGAGATGGTTTTCAGTTAGAACAGTTTATTAGAAGTTTGATATTTGTTTGCTGTTTCATATTTATTTAGTTTCTGGTTTTCTGAATGAAAAAAAAAATTCTTAACCACTTGCTTACTTGTTTCTACAAAAATGTTTTGGAAGAATTCAATTTGTATACACTTGTAGATTAGGATCTTTATTTTTGTCATCTCTTTTTCGTTGTATAGATTCGTTAGTCATTTAAGCAATCCACCTACACTTTGGAGGGATGGTTGAAACTACTTATTGACTTGATAATGAGTTTGCACGTTTTTGTTGGTTAGACTGTTTATTGGTGAAGTTTTAGTACTTTACTATCCAGAATAAAGATATATATCTAAATGTTAGTTAGTTACTTAATCAAGGAACTATGGATATATGAGAAGATCAAAGCCTAAATATAATTAAATTATTAAAATTAGTTCAAATTTTAAATATTACTAAAGGGATAAGTTATCAATATTTCCTACGCATTTTGACATGATAATTTCAATGGCTTGGCTTTACACTTCTTAACACAGTTTGCTCTAAACTTCCACTCGATGAGTTGGGAGGAAAGGCATTAACTAAGGATTAATCCAAGGGGAGGCTTTTTTTTTTTTTTTTTTTTTTGTCCTCTTCTGATCTGAAATTTTGAAGGGATCATTTATTTGAATTTTTTTTCGTAACCATTGCAATTAGAGCCTGACTCCCTAGTGGGGTCTGAGATATTTTCACAAGTTTCGATTCTTTAAGACTAATCCTCTATTAAGAATATAGTCACACTTAAAGTTCGTCATATTTTCCTAAAAATATATTTTGTTATATCAAATTTAAGTCTTTTCTCAAATGAATTATACTCATTGAGTCATTTATTTGAATTTATATAGGATAAGATTGAGTCAGTCCAATTTATGAATTTATAATATGTATAGTTAAATAGTAAAATAGAAGAAGTATAAATTTAAACATTAAAGTAGATATATTTTATAATGTATGCTTCAAAATATCATATTATAGTATTATATAAAATATTATCAATTAAATTCAAAAGTTGATTTTTAATATATAATTGTTTTAAAAAAATGTACTTTTTTTAAATGAATATAAGACTCTAGATTAAATTGGGATCACATGAAGTATAATTTAAATCCGTCAACAAAATACAGAGTCTAAATTTTAAAAATTTAAACTCGTCAAAATTAATCTCAGATAATAGTGGGATGGATGCATGCATGTTTCCGCGTGAGAGAGATTCCCATTGAATAATCAAGCATTGTGTTCCTCAACAAACGGTGGCATGTATCAAATTTGACTTGTTTGTGGGTGCGAGTGCATCAAATTTATGCATTTAGTAGTTATCATTATCGACTGCTTAGCAGCTTAACGCTTTAAGATAAAAGAAATTTAGGATTAGCCAAATTGACTTGAGGGAAGGATGTAAATTTGTACTTATCAAATCTGATGAGGATCTATCATTTTCCTGAAAATAACATAGTGGACATTGGACCAGGTTTACCTTGACAAACTTCACTTTTGTGTTTTAATTAATGACAAATAGAGCATTTTCCTGACAACCTTATCCTTATTCCCACAATCCATCTAGCTTTAAGATTTTCATTGCCTTTTACTCAGAACAACCTTGCCACTAAATTGTTTGCAAGAATTTCTAAAGATATAAACATGTTAATAATAAAGAAACATGTTCATACCAAAATTAGGTGGAAGCGTTATCGGATGAGAATACTAACCTCTAGCCATTGCTATTTGATTCCTTCATGGAAGGCAATTAAATCTCTCTCACTTTTCATAAAGATCAACCACATTTGGAGCGTTGATCTCAATAATAGTCGATGGTTCTTCCTTCCCAATACCATAGTTAATATCCATCCATTCCAAATGAAGAACTCTCTCCTTCCAAACCTTACGTTTATCAACTCTTAATTCAGGAATATCACACTTAATATAATATATATTCACAGATTAAGAAACTGCAAATTTCAAAAACACATGCTCATCAACATAATTTGAGACTAAATGTCATGTTTCGTTTTACTTTGAATTTAACGAGTCAAAAACATAATACCTAAAATCTGGAAAAATTCAAACTCCATAATAGTCAAGAAGAACAAGCAGCTGAGTTTGCTAATGAAAATTAAATTGAAAGAACAACCACGAACGAATAAAATAGACTGTAAAGAAAGGTTGATTGTAAAGAAAGGTTAGAGAGTGGACGAGTCTAACCAGTGTCATGAAATTTAATTTGAGAACCATCTGCGAGGGTAACAATCATATGATCAGAGGCATTAGAGTCAAGTATCCAAGTGCCAAGAGTGGAGGTCTAAGATACAAAGGCTACAAGATTACCAGAATGGGTCATGACAGTACCAGGCGAGACAAATTGTTGGGTTGCTCAAAATTAGAGGAAATTTGTATATTAAGAGGCAGAAATAGTCACATTTGCAGGTAGGGCCCAAGGACTTTTGTTGGTTTGATCAATTCGTCGCATAGAATTAGCGGAGCGGAATGTTGGTGAAAGTCACGGCAAAATGAGCAAAAGTAGGATTGGGATAAGCAATAAGAAATGAAGTAAAACACAAACAAAATGGGACCAAATAGAACTCAACAGGGCCCAACAGTATGCAAAGTAGCCAAACGAGGGTCGAGAATATTCACCAAAGGTAAAGGGGCATCAAAAAGTAGGCAGACCAGAAACAACCTCACAAACGAATTTGGTGAAGGCGCGTGAGTTTCATGTTTCAGATATGTGGTGACACGTGAAGGAGCGTGTGGCGAAGTTTGGTAGTGCGATTGGCGGTGTTGTGATCGCTGGAGGAAGAAGAAACTAATGGATTGGTCACACCAGTTAAAAGGAAGCACAATTGTGGTAAACAAGCCCTCATTGCTGTCGTATTATTGTTCATGCGAATGAGAAAAGTGTTGCGGAGGGAGATAAAAAGGATAGAGGATTTGAAACCTATACTACTAATACCATATTACAATATTTGTCTAATTGTGTGTCATGATACCAAATGTACAATCTTATTTATAATAAAGAAATAGAATCAGTAGTTGATTACAAGATCAATCAATTACTGATTATTAGGAAATACAATCATTGGTTTCTGTCATCTAATAAATACAAGATAACGTTTAAATCTAACAACACAAATGTAACAAACTTGATTTCCAACCTTTGAATAACTCAAAAGGTGTCTTTGACACAACCTTGGTCAGAACTTTGCTTAATATATACATAACCGTCTTAAGTGCTTTAATCCACAAGAACCGAGGAAGTTTTGCATTACTCTTCATACATTTCACCATGTCTATTAAAGTTTGATTTCTTCTTTCTGTCACATCATTATGATCTGAAGGACTAAGCATAGTGTACTGGAAACAATCCCATGTTCTTAAAGAAATTTTGCAAATGGACCAGGTGTTTGTCCACTCTCGGTGTATCTACCATGGTACTATCCACCTCAATTTATTTCACAATCTTATTTTATTTTCCACATTGTTTCTCTATTTCAACCTTAAAAACCTTAAAGGTGTCTGAAGCTTCATCCTTAGAAATAAGTAAGTAGATATACATATATCATGATTAATCATATATAAAGGTCATAAAGTATCTTAGACTACTCGAGTCCATGTTTGGACAAGAAATATTTTTATGAATGATCTCTAATAGGTTTAAACTCCTTTTTACACCATTTTTAGACTTGTTAGTTTGTTTACCCTTAATACAATCCACACAAGTCTCAAAATCAACAAAATCCAAAGTACTAAGTACCTATCATTTACTAATTGCTAAATTCTCTTAATTGAGATGTGTCTGAATCTTTGGTGCCATAACATAGAGGAATCCTTATTCACAACACATGGTTGTAACCCAACAAAAACATGCATAGAATTATAAGCAACATCATCTGTAAATGAATAGAGTAAAGAACATCATGTAATTCACCAAAACCAACAATTTCAGATTTATTCAACAAAGTACAATATGATCTTTAGACAACTTCTTGAAATCCTCTTTTAAAGATTTGTAAGCTTCCAAAAGAATGGAAGATTTTGATAGTAGTTCACGATAAGCTTCTTTAAAAAGTCAGGGTTATCAAACTTTACCTCCTACTGTTGTTCTAATTTCGATCCTTTTGTTGTTGAATTAGCCATCAGAAACAAGTTATCTTCTTCATTTTCTAATGAGGTGTCATCTTCAGATTGCTCCTCAAATAACTCATAAGCTTTTAGAGCTTTTGGTGCATCATCTGTGGTCTTCACTCAGTAGAACCATACAATACAGTAAAAGTGTCCCACATTTCTTTGGTGCTTTTGATACAGTGGACCTTTCCATACAAATGATGGTGTTTCTTGCTTTTGAGTTCAACTAGTATCTCTGCTTTTGCTCATCAGTCAATCTTTGTCTTGGAAGCTCATTAAGATTGGTATCATAAGGAATGTAGTTTCCATTATCTACTACTTCCAACATATCAATATGACAAGATTTAAAGAATGCAATCATTCTTTGTTTCCAATAATCATATCTTATACCTTGAAGAGTGGTGGCCTATTCAAAGTCTGTCCTTTGTTTTCCATCTTTCTCATAATCGTTTTTCCTCTGGTCTGTCAAGAGCTCAACCAAAGATGTTGAGCTCTTATATCAAATGAAATAAAAAATATCATACAAGAAAAAGGGTTTAATAGTGTGTTAGATTAAACTTAAAGCTTTTCAAAAGATGGAGAGCTTCACAAAACAAGTTTATCACAAATATGAAAAGAATGCTCTTAACAAGAGTGTCCAAGTGTTAACAACATATTTTTAAAAGATGTAACACCCTTTGTTACATTGACTCATACTCAACCTTTGTTTAATTTTAAATAAATTCTTAATTAATTTATTCATGAAAAACTGTGTAAATTTTTGTGTATTAACAACATCACTTGACAAAAAGGAAACTAAAACATAAACACTACAGTGGAAGGAATCATAACTTTTTCATTAATCAAATGATGTGTCAACATAATTAATAAATACAATTGAAAACCAAATACAACTAAAGGAACATTATATCACTGAAAGATCACTAATCAACTCCCTCTAACAAAAGCCTAGCATAGTAGTGACACTAACATACTAACCTACTCCCTCAAAATCAAGCTCGACATATTGTCGATCGTCGTTCCAAGGTATAAGAGGTGATCTAATCAGGCACATATACTTCTTAGGGGTGACATGAGCCTCCACATACTGCTCAGCCACATGTATGTCGAATACTCCAGCTGGAAAGGTTAGCTTAGTTGTAACTAGTGGTGTGCCTAACAATGTTGTTACAAACAATGAGAATTCCACGACAGTGATATCTACCCTCACCTCCATGGAAATGTCACTGTCCATTCAGGTCAAACAATACTTATAGATTCCACGTTGTTAGGTCCATCTATGCGAAAAACATAAAAGGGAAATGAGGGTGAGGTCGTATTTTTTCAATGTCATCCGATCGAAGGAATAAAGATCTTTTTCTCACTCCAGCACACAAACAAACAACATAGAAATATGTGTATATATATGTGTGTGTGTGTGTGTGTGTGTGTGTGTGTGTGTGTATTTATATAAGGTTAGTAATGGGAACTATAGAATAATCTAAGTCTCATCTCTTCATCATCATCATCATTGTCATCACATCATTCTCTTCACAACATCATCTATGGATCTATACACTTGGTTGATCAACCATTATGACAAATCATCATTGAGAAGCGATGGGGAGTAAGTATATCTCTATCATTGTCATAGTCCCATACTCGTGCAGTCAACAAATCCACTTGGTACCCTGACACCAATACCGATTGTCAATCAAACATTTAATCTCATTACGTGTAATCAATCGGGCGAAATCCCAGAAAGAGATATACCTTCATCATAAGTTGTCTTTGTGTTTATTGGGACGTATGAGCTATGACTATTAGTCCCGGAATGTAGGGGGTTGACCTACCCATTGGGATGTCACACATTCAATGCCTTCCACCCTTTAGACCTCTTGCTCAGGCCACACATATCAACTCTCGGTGTACTAAACCATAGCTTCCCTCACCACATCCAAAAACTTCGTCCTAACTTGGTTAATCCAAGTCTTTTAGGCTCTAAGGTTTATACTCATAGATTAACCATCGAGACCAGCACATAAGAGGCATTCTAACCCTTTAACAATAATATCTAAGGACATGGTACGAGAAACATCAACAATAATAATAAAATAATAAATGTACACCATCACATTTCCAAGGCATAAATTCCATATATAACGATAACGACGTAATCATTAAGTCACATGTTTCTTGCATCATTATAATTATACTAAGATTCTTATCTTATCATACTATATCCTTAATATTCTTCTCTTAAAATAATTATAAGATCGACATAGGTATAATAATAATAATAATAATAATAATAATAATAATAAAATTCTTATCAAAATAAATTTATAAGAATCATTCATATTTATATAATTACAAATAATTTGATAACTCAATTATATTTAATTTCTTTGTGAGATAGAAATAATCAATTATAAAATCACTTTTTATACTTATGTGTTTATATAAATGCATGTGACGCATATATAATAACACGATAACAATAATAATTTATTTCTATCTAATCCTTAAACTTTGAAAAAATAATTTTCTTGTAAAATGAGTTTGGAGTATATAAAGGTTAATTTATAATAACAACATTTCCTTTATAAATAAGGATAATAATTACTTTTCCAACTTATACAATTCCAACACTTATTTATAATAAAAGTTTCTCATAATAGTTTACATTATTGGTTATCATAACTTTTATGTGTATATCTTAGATAAAATTATAGAATTCCAAAACATATTTTCTCCAAATAATTACTATAATTATAATAATAATCAATATGAGTAAATGCTAATATTAGTAGTCAAAGTCACACCCCATATGAAGATCAATGAGCTAGATCTTTTTCAATTTCTCTTATGAAAACTTCATGATGTTCATTCAAAATCAACACTCCAATCCATACAAATTAATAACAATAACATACTAACAAGTTTTATAAAAAAAAACATTATAACAATATATAAGATTAACCAGGAATGAGATGGCCTTGAGATCCATCTCTACACTCCCATAAAATAACATCCTACTGGAAAATACAACCTCACTCATACCTATTTCTCTTAAGCTTGGATGAATTGAGAATCCTCTCCTCTTATCCTATCTCAAACTCATGTCACTCTTCCACAACAACCAAGGGAGAGCTTCAAACTTTGCTCCTATCTAGCCTTTTGCAACTTTCTCTAAGACTCTTTATTATGAGAATTTTGGTGTGAGGAACTAAGGAATGATGGGTGATATTTATATGCTAGTTGGGTAGTAAGGAAATAAATAGCAGTAATAGTGGATAATAAATGGAAGAAGCTATAAGTCCTAAGCTTAGTTAACCTTTAAGTCTATTATTAATCCTACCCATTTATTTTATTTTAATTTTATTTTCTTTAATTAATCAGACATTATTGATGCTTACTAGGTTATTTGAAGTAAAGATAATTATTTTTGCATTTCTATTTTTAATATAAAAAAATAGAATTCAATTTACAATTTGCATTGCTAAACGCACTCTACGCCCCCTTTTTAGTGCAATCCATTTTTACTTATTGTTAAGTCAAAAGACAATTATATCTTAAATATGAATCATGACTTCTAATTATTTTGGTTTGATGTAAATAAATACAAATAATAAAAGATGTGTTTGATATGCTATTTGATCATGATCTGTATATGTGCGTCTAAAATTTTCAAACGATGCATTCATGAGACGATCTGATGTAACATTTAAGTAGTGCATTTAAGACTTTTATTAATACTTTGTATGAGATTCTTTCGTGCAAAAAATATTCTCCTAAGATATATCAAAGTTCTATGAAGAATAAATAAAGTGCACAGTCTGAAAAACGTTGATCCTCATCAAAAGGTGTGCTCTGTTGTTGTAGACATGCTATGAAAGAAGTGACTTCCTTCTAAAGTATAAGACACATTATCCTATTAACATAGACTTTGCATGAAGAATATAATGACCCTCACAATTAAAGTAATGAGCTATGGTTTAAAGGAAGAATGTAAAGATTATGCTAAGTGTTAAGAAGTCTAATTATGCCAAGCAAGTCAAGTAAAACTCTTAATAGAGAATGATATAAGTTGTAATGACAAGATTAATAAGAGGTGATGATTAAGGTGTGTGATTAAAGATCTATGGACAAGGTAAATTGAATTAACAATAATCCTTGATTAGCCAATTAAAAATCTGATAATGTAACCCCTTAGAGCAGCCCAAAATTTACCAATGCTTTAGTCTCTTTGTCCGTAGGAAGTTTGCACTCCATATGGAGGCTTAATTGTCCTATTGGTGCTTAAATGTGTGGGGTCACATTGTGACTTGCTCAGCCCATTCCATGTGCACTGGTAAGTTCCTTAGGCCATTAAATATATGTGAGAAACAGCCTCTCAGCTCCATGCCCAACTAATCCTTTAATTAATCAAAAAACAAAACTGCAGCATATGGGTGGGCCAGCCCTTGTCTTCCACTTTGGGCACCACTCCAAGCTCTCCTCTGCCTCACAAGTAACCAAGCATCCCACCCACTGCACGATGCATCAGCCTAGAGGAAATTCTTCAAGCAGACTGCCAAGCCAT
>PYAF01003193.1:123423-137925 GCA_007407185.1 Glycine tomentella
GCAGCTGCTGTTGATTCGGATTAGATTATCTTCTCGTTTGCGTGTGACATATTTAGGCGTGTGTTTCAGTACGATAGGACTACTGTAGTACTGTTGATCCGTTGATGGATAATATCTATGTTGAGACTAAGTTTGTATTTGTGCCACCGCCTTAAGGGTGGATATCTGTATGTACGACTTAAGAGTTATTTATGTATGACGTATTCAGCTTTCTGTATTAAGTTATGCCTGGGGTTATTAGTTAAATTAAATCTAGTATTGCAGTATCGCATTATGTGAACTTCTGGGAAAAGAATTTGAGAAAATGTTTTGGAAAAATTTAATCACGATTTCTATACTATGTTTCCAAAACGGATTTTTAATAAGTCTTCCGCTGAAAACTCTAGTACCAAGATGAGTAACAACCGGAGTACTACGGGGTGTTACAAAGAAGGAATGTAAATTTAATGCATGCATTAAATACTACAACGGACTCAAGACTTCAGACGAATATCAGAGTGAAGAATCCAACTGTTGTGAGACAACGGATACTTGGAGATGAAAACTATATATAGAAGAAGCTTTGAAGAAACAAGAAGAACAATATGCGCAACTTATTATTTCATTATTTCTTTTAAAGCTTTCTGTAAATTCTTGTAAAGATACTAAGCTTTCAAAACACCTTATATACCTTGAAAGAAAAGACTAAAAGTAGTGTTGATTTCACTACTACAAAAAGGGTCTTTTAAGTAGCGTGTTTTAAGATGGTTGTACAATACTCGTCTTAGAAGGGTGCAGTGGCATTTTTGAAATGAAGTTCAACTTTTTAAGACGGTTTTCATAAAGTAATGGCTTGGTAGGACAAAGAATAGTAGTTTTAAGTCAAGTTTGGGGTAAAACTTGTAAGTGTAAGAGTTAGAAGTGACACTGAACAATACTTGTAACTTTGATAATTTAGTGAAAACTTGGTGGTTGTCAAAAACTGGACGTATTCTTGGGGTTGAGACAAACCAATATAAATTCTTTGTTTGCTTTCTTGTAGTTTAACTGACAAAGAGTTTTGAATTTATTGTTGATCTTATATCTTCTATTATTTTTCAAAGAAAAATGTTTTTCTCATTGTCTGATACCATCTGTATCAAAACTTCTCTAAGTGTTTTAGGTTTATATTCATCAAATGATAAATGTGTTTTTCAGTCTTAAAAAAACATTTCAATTTCTAAAAACACAATTCAATCCCCTTGTGTTATTTGCTTCTACACTTACAACACTCCTAATAGTGTTATTCACACCCCTTACAACACCATATTTTATTTTTATTATCTACTATCTCTTAATGCACAAAATAGGGTAAGGAAATTATATCTGACACATGTCTTATTTTTGTGTATTTTAACCAATTCATCAAATATTGTTTTTTATTCATTTCTCACTCAAAAATAGCAATCCCGCCTCCTGATTTCCCCTTCATTTTTTTTGAATTTTTCTGTCAATTTCTCTCCATTTTTTTAAATCCTATTTCCTTTCCTCTTTCCATGCGTCAAAACGAGAATGGCTTATTTGCAAATGTTTTCATTTTAATTTTCTTATTTTTTTAGGAGAATTTTATTCTCATTAAACATATAAATTATAGGAGAGAAAATAATACTATTCAAACCTATGACTACCTGGCTTATGCATGGATTACTTACTAGTGTAAACCGAAAAACTAATATAATCCTATTCTAAGCCCAACATTATAAGCATATAATGTTACATATTTAAAAGATAATTACAAAGACATGCAATCAAATAAAACATACCCACACAAAATTAAATATCAAGTAATTCACACAAACACATTACCCAAAGATTTAATTAGAATTTCTTGTGATAATAATTTTCTTTAAATCTAACAATATCTATTTTAAGAAATATTTAATTTCCTAAAATAAATCAATTCCTATAAGGTAAAAATTGAAATGTTACAATTCTCCCCTCCTTTAAGAAATTTCATCCTCAAAATTTGCTCAAAAATGCTATCCTTCCGGATGAGATCTTCTATCGAACTACATACTTCAAACTATATGGTGAATAGTTTGATAAAAAAAACATTTTGGAGATACGATTCTTCTTTTATCTTCCTCGGTTGTCCTTGATTGTGGTTGTCTTCTTCGTTATATATGTAGAAGTTTGGTCAGACTTAACCTATGGGAGATACCTTTAGTTATCTCAAGCCATAAGCTATCACACATATCGCCCACTATAGTTACCGTTAGTACTTAATGTAGCTTTGAGTTTATCAGTCTCAAAGTCACACCATCATCATACTTAGAGTAGATGAAAAATTATGCCCTTAGTTAGAAATCTTAACAAGATAAAGAGTCTAGTGTACATGATTGCTAAGTAGAATTATCACTTGTCCAAATGATACCATGATGATTTTTTGTAATCTAGGAATATTGAAGGAAATGACAAGATTAAAATAAATGATTTGGGTATCTAAAGATAAAAGACGACCTATTCATATTAAGTCCCAGAATACCACCACAACGGAGGAGAAATGGGCAGTGGCCTGAGTATATAAGCCATAAATTCTCAGTGAAAGCTTCAGGGAAACCAATAAGCCAATTACTAATTTAATACTTTAATATTTTGTTGGCGGTCACTAAAAGTTAGTTCAACTTGTTAGTAACTTTAGTTATCAAATAGTTAACCGATTTCTTTCTCAATTGTTAAGTTTCATATTTCCTTTAACAATTATTATATTTTACTCATGTAAAATTTATTATTATTTTTTATTTATGGGAATCAAAGGCAAGTACAGGGAGTACTCACATACCTTGCTTCAGTACTAATTATTTATTATTAGATTAATAATAAAATATATTAGTATCATTAAAAAATTATTTAATATTTATTATATCAAATGATATAGGAGTAGATATATTGATTCAAATTTTAATGAATCAAAGACTTTCCACAATTATGATGGAAAACAAGAAAAATCTAATCACCAATCATATTTGATAGAATATATGGAAGCAAATTTGTATTCATAAAAAAAAAACTTTTTTATTTTCTTTTGTTCTTTAAAAGAGAAAATTCTCATGTATGTTGATTTATTAAATCATATGATGGAACCAAAAAAATTAAATTTTATTTGAATTTAAAAGGGAGACACGACATAATATTTTGAGATAACTAATTATGTGCTTTAAAGGAGTTAAGGGAATTGATAGCTAAGAAGCCTTATAGACTTCATCATGGTCTCCTCAAGGACTAGAACCTAATTAATATGAGTTTCAGTCTTCATGTCATGCACTAGTTGCAAATCATTATCAGTGATTTGGTCATGATTAGTGGACCTAGGGATGAGGATATAGGTGATGATATAATGTAACAACCTATCCTCCCCTGTCATATTTCCAACCCCCAATCTGGTCTTCAATCTAGCTTGAGGATCCAACAACATACCTTTGTATGTGTCAATCTTGGAGTACCCTCCAACTTCTTCTTCAAATCTCCTAATTCCTTCACAGGAGATACCAGCCATAGCATTCCAAACGGTGTTATCAATCTCCATTACAACTCCTTTCACTTGGGAACGGAGAACATCATCCATGCTAGCCTTGGCTGAAGTGTAAAACACCTTCACCAACTTAGGGTAGAAAGTACCCTTCATCTCAAGAAACTTCTTCAGTCCATGAGCTTCCAGCATAATATGGAATTGAAATCCTTCACCCACAAACCAGTCAAGCTCAAGATACTTTGGGGGCATGACTAGTTTGGTTGCATAGAATTGCATGTAATTATTTCTATCAACCTACGAGGTGAACCAGGTATTGACCCTGTTCACAACAGCATTTGAGGATTCTCCAGCTTTCCTCTTGCTGGTTTTGACTCTTTTTGAGGCAGACATGGTGTGTTTAGGTTGAAGAAAGGAATGGGCAGAGATTTGCTTAAGGGAGAGAGAGAGAGAGAGAGAGAGAGAGATTTGTAATTTTTAGGCGTGAAGTTTCATCCTTTGAAAGTTTGAATTTATAGAGAATTTTGAAGCTTAAATTTGAATTTTAAAAACTTGGTAACAACTATTTCGTGTTCCAAGAATGTATGGGTTCACCAAACCAAATTTCAAATTTGAAATTAAAGATAAGATTGTTAGTTACAATTTTTGAAAATTGTGCAGTTTTGCAAAAATGCCATAGATAATCGATTACATAAGCTTGGTAATCGATTATACCATAGGATTTCAACTTTTAAAATAGCATTGTGCATTAAGTAATCAATTAATCTGACTTGGTAACTGATTACTCCAGAAAGTTTTGATTTTTTAAATAGCTCTTAAGTCTTAAGTAATCGATTAAAATATAGGGTAATCGATTACTCCTGAGAGTTTCTTATTTAGAAATAGCTTTATACAGGGTAATCGATTAATCTGATAGAGTAATCGATTATTCTAGAGAATATTTGTTTTTGGATTGCATTTAAACAACAAGTAATCGATTAATTCATTGAGGTAATTGATTACTCCAGAGAAGTTTTGACTTTAAATTGTCTTTAAGCTACAAATAATCGATTAATAGTGTAATAATCGATTAAACCAATCAATTATGCAACATGAATAATGTTTTCTATCAGATTTTGAATTTCAATCATTTGTGATGCATGGTCAATTTTGATTGCATATCATGTAATCAGACAATTCATAGGCATGCTATCATATATTAGCTTCATCAAGAATTCTTAGCATGTTCCTAAGATCATAGAATCTATCTCTAAATAAGGATTTGGTAAAAATATCAACCAATTAATTGTTAGTATCAACATACTCAATTTTGAGATTACCCTTTTGAATATGATCCCTTAAGAAGTGATGTCTGATCTCTATGTGTTTTGCCCTTGAATGTATGACTAGATTATTGCACTTGTGTTGTCACACAACAGAGGAATTTCTTTCAGTTCCACACCAAAATCTTGGAGTTATTGCTTAAGCCACAAACTTTGTGCACAACTTCCAGCTGCTATGTACTCAGCTTATGCTGTTGAAAGAGCAACACATGATTACTTCTTGCAATGCCATGAGTTTAGTGAGCTTCCCAACAAGTAGCATGTTCCACTAGTGCTTTTCCTATCAAGTTTGCATCCTGCAAAATCTGAATCTGAATAACCAATTAAATTTAGTGATGCACCTTTTGGATACCAAAGACCAACTTTTATTGTTGATTTAAGATATTTGATGATTCTCTTGACTGCAATGAGGTGTGACTCCTTAGGATTAGTTTTATATCTAGCACATAAGCACACACTTAATATTATATCTGGTCTACTTGCTGTCAAGTACAATAGTGATCCTATCATCCCTCTATATTTTGACTCATCAACTTTCTTGCCCTTTTCATATGAATGAAGGTAATTTAAGGTTGCCATAGGAGTAAAAGCATCTTTGCTTTTCTCCATGTCAAATTTCTTGATCAATTCATTACAGTACTTTGATTAGTTGAGAAATGTTTCATTCTTCATTTGCTTTACTTGAAGACCAAGAAAGAAAGTTAATTCTCTCATCATGGACATTTCAAATTCATCCTGCATAGAGATAGAGAATTCTTTGCACAAGGGATGATTAGTTGAACCAAAAATGATATCATCAACATATGTTTGAACCAATAGGATATCATTGCCAGATTTCTTGATGAACAATGTTTTGTCCACTTGTCCTCTTATGAATGATTGGCTAAGTAAAAAGCTGCTCAACCTTTCATACCAGGACCTTGGAGCTTGCTTTAATCCATAAAGAGCTTTCTTTAGTTTAAAAACATGGTTTGAATATTTAAAATCAACAAAGCCTGGAGGTTGACCAACATAGATTTCCTCCTCTATATATCTATTTAAAAAAAAAAGCACTTTTTACATCTATTTGAAACAATTTAAAATCCATTAAACATGCATATGCAAGTAGTAATCTAATGGCCTCTAACCCTGCTACTGGAGCATAGGTTTTCTCATAGTCAATACCTTCTCTTGGTTGTAATCTTTTGCAACCAATCTAGCTTTATTTCTGACTATGATGCCACGTTCATCAAGTTTATTTCTAAAAACCAACTTGGTGCCAATAGGCTTGTGAGAAGAATGTCTAAGAACAAGTTCTCAAACTTCATTTCTCTTGAACTGATTAAGTTCATCATGCATGGCAAGCATCCAATGTTCATCAAGTAAAGCTTGGTTAATGTTCTTAGGTTCAATTTAAGAAACAAAAGCCATATTACAACATAGATTTCTGAGGGAAGATCTAGTAGATACTCCCTTGGTTACTTCACCAATTATGTTGTCAAGAGAAAGATCTCTAGTTGTTCTCTAATCCTTAGGCTTTTGATGGGGTGATGACTGATTGATTTCTTCATTTGGTTTAATCTTTTCCTTTTCGTTTGATCCATTGAGTTGCACATACTCTTTTATAGGACCTTCATCATTGTCACAGCTCTTTTCCTCTTTTGAGGAGTTAGTTTCATCACAAATAATATGAAATGATTCTTCGATACATAAGGTTCTTTTATTGAAGACTCTATATGTTTTGCTTTGTAATGAATATCCAAGAAAGATGGTTTCATCAACCTTTGCATCAAACTTGCCAAGTGACTCCTTTCCTTTATATAAAACAAAACATTTGCAACCAAATGCTCTTAGGTGAGAGATGTTTGATTTTCTACCCTTATGTAGTTGATAAGGAGTTTTCTTTAAAATAGACCTTATGAGTAATCTATTTAAGGTGTAGCAAACAGTACTCACTACATCATGCCAAAAATATTTTGACAAATTTGTCTCATTAAGAAGAGTTCTAGTTTCTTTTTCAAGAGATCTATTTTTCCTCTTCACAACATCATTTTGCTAAGGCATTGTTGGAGTTGAAAAATTGTGGTTGATTCCATTTTCTTCACAGAATTTTTTAAAATGCTCATTTTGTAATTCACCACCATGATAACTTCTTATTGAGATAATTTTGCTTCCCTTTTCATTTTGAACAAGCTTGGCTAATTTTTTGAAAGCAATGAAAACATCACTCTTGGATCTTAAAAACAAAGTCCATGTGAATCTAGAATAGTCATAAACTATTACAAGCCCATAATAATTGCCTCCTAAGCTCATAGTTACAGAAGGACCAAACAAATCCATGCGAAATAACTTTAGAGGTCTAGAAGTAGAAACAAGGTTTTTATTTTGACAAGAAATCTTAGTTTGTTTCCCCTTTTGACAATCATCACAAAGTCTGTCCTTTTCAAACTTAAGTTTAAGTAAACCAATAATTAAGTATTTTCTAATAAGCTTGTTCATGTGATACATGTTAATGTGACAAGCTCTCCTATGTCATAGCCATGATTCATCAACCTTACTTAATAGACAATTAATGTTGTGAATGAATGCATGATCTATAGAGAGTAAGTAGGTGTTACCCTTTCTTTACCTATATGGATAACTTCACCAGATTGACCATCACATATCAAGCAACAATTGTTATTGAATGAAATTTTGAATCCTTTATCACATAATTGACTTATACTTAGGAGATTGTGCTTTAAACCTTCCACATAGAGAACATTTCTGATCTTGGTTTTAAAGTTGTCTCCTATATTGTCTTCTCCTATTATCTTGCCTTTATTATTGTCTCCATAAGTGACAAATCCTCCATCCTTCAGAGTCAGATTTGCAAGCATGGACATGTCACCTGTCATGTGTCTAGGACATCTACTATCTGAGTACCATAATGATGATTTTGCTCTAAGACACGTCTGTAACAATCAAATTAAGTGGAAAAGGAAGGTACCCAATTAAGGTTGGGTCCATAAGGGTTAGTTATTTTTTTCTTTTTCTTTGGAACCCAAATGCAGTCTCCATTTGACACATGAAACCTTCTAGCATTACACATATGAGATGTAGAACATTCCTTCATACAATAATTACAAATGACAGATTTTGATCTTCTTTCAAAATGAGTCAATTTGGTGTACTTTGTTTTTGAAAGACTTCTTTGATTAATATGTTTTGGAGGTAAAAACTTGGTATTTCCAAAAGGTTTTGCTTGATGTTTGTAACCCAAATTGGATTTGTCTCCAACATATTTTTGTACACAAATCATTTGATTCAAATTGCATTTTCCTCTATAGAGTCTTTTCAAAAGATCAACCAAATAAGAATTTTTTGAAAGTAATAACATATTTTTCGGATTGTGACTTTTTTTGAAATCATCAAACTCCTTTTGGAATACATTGTATTTATTTACATTTGAAGAGGAAGAAGCGCACACACACCCATTGGCTTTGTAGCTTGAAAGAAGTTTTTCATTTTCTTCTTTCAACTTACAAAGTTCAGCTTGTTGTTTAGCAAGTTTAGTGGTATGTCATTTAAGGTTACCTTTTAGCTTATTGTTGGAGATTGCAAGCTTTTGATCCTCTTCATGCATATCATAGAAAGCATCAACAAGTTGATCAAATTCAGTATTTACTTCTGTTTCAGCATTTGATTCTTCAGCTTCACTTAATGATTTAGAAGTTGTTGAAACATTTTTCTCCCATGCAATATAGGTTTTCTTTGGCTTTCCTTCTTTCTTTGTTTTCTTTTCACCTAACTGTTTTTTCAAAAATATAGGACATTTAGATTTAATATGGCCTGACTTACCACATTCAAAGCAGTTGTAGTTGGTGTTGGTGTTGTTGTTGTTGTCACTCTTTTTGTTATTGTTGTTGTTGAACTTTGTGAACTTTCTGTTCTTGTTCTTTCTCATGAACTTGCTGAATCTTTTTACTATTAGGTTCAGAATCTCATCACCTTCTTCTTCACTCGAGTCTTCTTTATTCTCCACATTTGATGATGCAGCTTTTAAGGCTATACTCTTTTGCTTTTTATTTGCATCTTTAGCATGTGTTAATTGAGACAATTCTATTTCATACTCAAGTAGCTTACCAAATAGTGCAGCCATGGACATCTTTGAAAGACATTTTGACTCCTTGATTGTTGTCACCTTTGGTTGTCATGGTCTTGTTAGACACTTTAAGATCTTGATGTTTAATTCTTCAGCATCAAATGTCTTTCCAAGACCAAGAACATGATTTACAATGTGTGTGAATCTGATTTGGAGTTGAGATATGTTTTCTGTTGAGTTCATCTTGAACATCTCATACTCATGAATTAAGGCATGTTTGCTTAATCTTCTGACTTCATCTGTGCCTTCATAAGAAATCTCTAACAATTCTGAAAAATTTATCAGATGAAAGTGCATACGTAATCATGCTCTTAGCTTTAAAATCGTATTGCACTGCTCTTTTTTTTGCATATGTTATCTCATCCTTTGGGAATCATATCATTACCAACAATTTTGATAGGAACCAAATGACATTTTTCTATTGCATTCCATGCACCAAGATCATTTGACTGGATGAATATCTGCATTCTGTTTTTCCCAAAACTAAAATGTTCTCCTTCAAACATCGGAGGACGATTGAGGGAGGCACCCTCTTTGAAGGTAATTTGTGTGGTATTCATTTTATTTAAAAAAGATAGTGATCTTCAATAACACTCAAGAAGCTCTTGATACCAATTGAAAAGAGTATGAACACACACAATATCCAAGAGAGGGTGAATTGGTTTAAACTTGGCCTTTTAAAATCTTTAAAGAATAAGAGTTATAAGATCATATCACAATTAAACCAAGAATGCTCCAACCAATCAAACCACTTAGCTCAAGAAAACAATTCCAAAAACTTAACCTTGTTGAGTAAGAAAGATTTCACCAAAGAATCACAAATTAAGATAGCAAGAAGAGATTAAAGAAATTAACCAACACAAGAACTTATACTGGTTCGCTTTCACCTTTGAGAAGTTACATCCAGATTCTTCTAACTAAACTTAGTTAGAGTTCCACTATTCACAATATTCTTTTTTTACAAGATTATTACAAATCACCCTTAATCAAACCTAGACTAAAAACATAAATTTAATCCTCTTAGATTCCTAGTGATCAAGACATAGAGAACCCTTCTCTACTTTTCCCTCTAGAGAAACCTACTCTAGACAAGCCTTAAGAATTATATTGTAATAGTTGCAAACACCCAAAAATTCTAAAACAAATTTACAAGCAAATTTAATAGAGAGAGAGACAACCTGATGATCCAATGAATATGAATGAATATGGTTTACCAATCAGGTTTGAAATTAAAACAAGTTTAAAAACTTCCTCTCCAAATACTTCTTTAATATCTTGCCCAAGAAGAAATCTTTCAATGCAACATGAAGATTTAGAATTTGTACGACAAGAATTTTAGAACTCAGAATATCATTTCTCACTTCAGAAGACTTTTGAAAACTTATGAAAATTTCGTAGAGTAATTGATCTTATTTTTCAAAAGACCCAACAACTATTTACAATAAACTATTGTAACTAAATGTAATCGATTAAATCGTCAATGTAATCGATTAATTTCACTTATGTAATCGATTAATAACAAATCAATCGATTAAAGTGTTCTTGAACTTTCTGGAAAAGATATATGAACAAAATAATTGATTAAATCACCATGTAATTGATTAACACAGAAAAGTTTTATTTTCCAAAATGCGCCAAGTAATCGATTACCACAAATCGTAATCTATTTTCACAAGAAGACATTTCATTGACTTTGTGAAGTGTAATCGATTACTATATATTTGTAATCAATTATCACAGGAAGACATTTCTATGTCTTTGTGAAGTGTAATCGATTACAATATAGCTGTAATCGATTGAAGTGTTCATCAAAGCTTAAGTAATAGATTACCATTAGTTGATAATCGATTAAAATAGAGAAAATATGTTTTTTTTTAAAACATAAGCTTTGAACTTTGGCTTTTCAATGCAATCGTGAATATTTTAAAGTCTTTTTCACAAAACATATACTTTTTTTTAAAACCATGAATGCAAGCCGATTAATGGTGTTTATGCAATGGATCATTAAATGAAACTCATAGACATCTAAAGATCACATATGTCTTCAATTAAATGACACGTAAAAGCTAAAACTTTCAAGACTAAGAGCCTCAGCATCTTGATCCTCTTCAAGCTCCCCCTGTATCTAACATGATAGACCTGATGTGACTCAGAGGGAGTGGTTTTCTGTTGTAGTACTCAACAAGAAAGAAACTAGAGTGGTTTAAAGTTTGGTTTGTAAGGGCCAGAAGAGGCAATGACAAATACTTGTAAATTTGAGAAGTTAATGGAACTTAATGTTTTACCAAGATTTGGACGTAGTCTTTGTGGTTAAGACGAATAAGTATAAATTTGTGTGTCTTATATCTCTTTTGCTTTCCTTGTGCTTTAAATTGATCTAGGGTTTGAATTTGTTTTTGTTTTTGAAAAATATTTTTGCTCACAAAATCTTATTTCATCATCTAACTAAGTCTTTTGAGAAAATTTGTTATTGGTCTTTCAAAGTTATTTCAGATGATAGCTTTGTGTTTACGAAAAGGTTTAGAAAATTTTTAAGACCACAATTCAATCCCCCTCCTTATGATATTTCCTTTATAGTTTGGTATCATAACTCAACCTCAAAGAGTTGGACACATGACAATGTCTAGAGGAAAAGATCCTAAGGGCAGATAACAATAACCACAATCAGTTTATAGTTGAGGGATGCTCCTTCACAAGGTCGTCGGGCTTCACAGAGGGAGGAATATCCTTACTGGAAGGATAGAATGGAGATACATATTAAGTCCACTCAATACAAACTTTGGGTGATGATTACAAATGGTGAGATACCCATTACTAGACCAGAAGCATAATGGACATAAGTTGATCTTCCTATGATAGAGCTAAATACAAAAGCTCGTAATACTTTGGCATGCGCCCTATCCAAGAATGACTATAACAAGATATATAGACTAAAGAAAACCAAATAGATATGGGATTTGTTGAGCATCAACTATGAAGGGACAAAAGATGTTCCACTTAGAAAAGTTGCTACTTTGACGAGACATTGTGAGAAATTCTCCATGAAAGAAGGACAATTTGTGGAGGACATGTTTGGAAGACTTCAATTGCTTCTGAATGGACTTAAAGCTCTAGGACACACCTACTCTAAATCTTAAATAAACCTGAAGATTGTAGATAGCTTTTTCAAGGTGTGGAACCAAAAACAAAGTGATTCAAGAAGCTAAAAATCTAAAAACTCTTGCATGAGATAAATTGTTGGTATCCTTAGAGTTCATGAAGTCCATCTTTAGAACAAAGAAGAAAAGAAGAGCTCATCTAAAACTCTTAAAGTGCAAATGGTTGAGTCCGATGGCTTAATAGTTTTAGAGGATCCATAGATAATGAAGTGGCTCTCACGTCCAGAAATTCAAACAGACGTTGAAAAAGAGAGGAAAGTTTTAACACTCTTCCAGAAGGAAAGACAACAAATTCAAGAAGAAATACCAAGAGGACAACAATGAGATCATCTACTTTGAATGTAGAAATCCTAGACACGTGAAAGCTAGGTGTCCCCAACTGAAGAAAGATATATCCTGGTGACAAGAAAAAGAAAATTATGATGATCACTTAGGACAACCCAGACACTGATAATAGCAATAGTTCGAACGATGGACAAACAATCAGCTATTACCTTCGAAATAATCTTAAATTGAAAATTAGAAAAGGCGATAAGACGATATTGCTCGATTTTATCTGGCCTTGGAAACTTCAAAAGCAACCAAATTCGAATTTAGCCCAGGAAAGAGCCAATTCTGAGTGAAAAACTTCAAGACTGGGTTAAAAAATTGATATATTCAGTTTTAGTTCAGGATAAAATGTAAAAATTGGCTACTATTATTTTTTTCTTTGCAATATTTGTTAATTCAATTAAATTGATGTAAATATTCTATTATTTCCCTTTTTCTTTTCAATATTTCTTAGTCCAATCAGATTGGTGCAAATCCATGCTCCGTTTCTAGGTATTGTAACAAATTTTCTCTTTTATGTTTATTCAATAAAGAAAGAGTTATTCTATATCCATTTTTACATGAGCAATTATCTATATAATAGTGCACAATTGAAGTCTCTAATAACATACAATGTACCTAGACTTTTATCTAAGAAAGAAGGAATTATCAACTCTAATTTCTTAAAATTGAATCCCATAAAAAATTCTTTCAGATCGGGTCAAGTTAGTAAGAGGAGACGAGTAATGAAAATTCCAAATCTATTTTTAGCAAAGGTCATCCCACAAGTATCTTTCACCATAGGTAATCTTATTTTAAGCCATATAAGATCGTTATGCATAGGAAAAATATATTTTTGAATATTTAACACAACTGTATATGCATGACTTAAACCTGAGAACTTGAATTATATTAAAATAATCCCAAATCATACAATATAATACAATATTATTTTTTTTGTCCTAGGTTAGAGACAACGGGTGTTTCCATCCCACTCGGTTGGATACTAAACCCGTTCGCAGGGGATGACTATCTCTGCTCCAATGAAATTTTGCATCCGAAAGGAATTGAACATGAGTTCTCCTACTAAATAGATCATTTCTCTATATGTGCACACAACAAATTCTTACATCAATGCGCCAACGACCCTATGAGTTATGAAATATACATTGACTTTGCCAATGACTAATTTCTTTCAGGAAACATGGTTGATCACCTTTGATGAGATTCTCTTTTCCCAATAACTACGCCTTTTCCCATTCACTAGGTTCGAACTTGAGATCTTACTTTTTTTAAGAAAACTCGAGACCTTACTTAAGGGACCGAGTCCAAAATAACACTCTAATGACTTATTGATATGGGCTATGTTTGGTAAAACTAGCTTATAAGTTAGTTGAAATCTTATAAGTTATAAGCTAGGAGATGAAAAGTTGGAAGCTAGCTAAAAACTTATGATTATGATTGACAAGACATTTCAACTAACTTTTAACTTTTTTTATTAGTTGAAAATCTCATTTAGTTGCTCAGTAAAAAACTTTTTTTAATAGCTTCTATCATTTTTGGAAACGCTACTTAAAGTAACGTTTTTTAAAACGTTAACTTTTATCTTTTTATATTTTCTTCCACTTTCATCATTGATATATTTATTCATTTTCCTTGATACCTATTTTAAATAAACCATGACTTTATTAATTTTCTAATAAGCTAGTTTTCCAATTTTCAGCTAACTTTTCAGCTAGTTTTACCAAACATTGCCTATAAGCTAGTTGATTTAATTAGAAATATTTGGTAAAATTAGTTGATAAGTTAAGTGATAAATATCAAATGACCTAAAATGACATATTTAATATTTCTAATAAGTGAATTTTATTTCTAATAACTTATCATTTTAAAAAGTAGGATAATAATTTTTAAATTTTGCATTATAAAAAATAGTAAAATTATTTTTATCATTTTTTTGGAAAACTAAACTTAAATAAAAAAATTTATTTGAATTTTATTATTTAATTTTTTAAGTTTTAAATAATTTATTAATAATATTATTTTAAAACATAAAAAATGTTTTTTTATTAAACATTCATTTTTTATTTGTAAAGAAGAACT
>PYAF01003193.1:138025-150974 GCA_007407185.1 Glycine tomentella
AATAAATATCATCTAGTGTATAATTTTCAAACAACAAACAAAAAAAATGAGGATTTTTAAATTAATTAAAATGTAAACTAGAATTTCAAATAAAATAATAAAGGTAAAATTTTAAGTTGCTTATCAAAATAAATTACTTGAAGTAGCTTATCAAAATAAGCTACTTAAATAAGTGTGTACTAAACAAACTTATTGGTCAAAGGAGTTTATAAGCTCTTATCTTATAAGCTAGTATAATAAGTTGATAAACTAGCTAAAAGCTTATAAGCTATAAGACAGGAGCTGAAAAACTAGAAGCAAACTAAAAACTTATAAACTAGTTGATTTAATTGATAGTGTTTGATAAGATTAGTGGATAAGTTAACTGATAAATATTAAATGACATATTCAATTGTACATAGGGTTTAGTTAACAAAAAGGAAAATTGCCGCTTTTATGAATTGAATTGATAAAATAAAAATCATGCAAGGAAACGAATTAGGCCATAAAATTTAGAAAAAACATAAAAACAATTCAACAAATAATTTTATAGTTGATATGCTTCAAAGTATTTATTATTTGAAAAATGATATAGTGATGACAATTGATGACTTGACTGTCATGTGTATATAAGAATGTAAAATTTTATTACAAAACTTTCATTATTTTGCAAAGTTTACCTCTAAAATTTTATTTTTGCAAATTTTACCACTTAATTTTTTCACGAATTTTATCATCCAACTCTCAATATTTTGTAAATTTTACCATCCAATTTTTTATTTTTTTGTATTTTATCATCATGTTAATAAAACAATGTAAAAAATCATTTTTTAGATTTTTTTACATCAATTGTAGTTATAATCGATGTAGAAATGTGACTTTCTATATCAATTGTGACTATAACTGATATAAAAAGTCACTTTTCTACATTTGTTATAATTACAACCTATTTCAAAAGTCAAAATATCTATCTTTCATCAATGGTGATAAAATGCGTAAAACTTGAAAAAGTTGGGTAGTAAAATTCACTTTTCTATGTTGGTTATAATTAAAATCGATGTCAAAAATTAAAATTATCCATCTTTTATCAATGATGATAAAATGTGGAAATTTTGAATGGTAAAATTTGCAAAAATAAAACTTGGATGATAAATTTTACAAAATAATGAAATAAAAGTTAAGTGGTAAAATTTGTAATTAAGCCAAAAAAATAAAAGAATTTTTAAATTGAATCAAAAGATAAAATAAAATTTCAAATAAAATAATAAGAATAAACTTTAGAAAATTAAAAATTAATAATTATAAGCTAGTTTATTTTTTCAAAAATAACTTATCAAAATAAATTATTAAAATAAACTCATGTATTGAATAAATTGTTTTATTTTAAAAACTTATAAACTAGTAAAAAAAATCTTTATAAACTCATCTTATCAAATATAGTCCTAGTCATATAGTATATAATAAAATAATAGCGTTATTAACAGAGACACTCAGACACAGTCTTCAGTCTGCTGTCGTTCTATTTAATTCCTCTCCAAATTTCAGCCTGTCTCCTCTCCCTAACAGCATCATCACATGCACCCCCTACGATCCCTTCCCATGGTCTCTTCCCTGCACCCTCGCCGTACCTTCTAGAACCTTCCCTCAGATCTCAATTGCCTTTCCCCTTTCTCCTTTCATGGAAATGGCTTCCACTCCACGCACCGTCGAAGAGATCTTCAAGGACTATACCGCCCGCAGAACCGCCATCGTTCGCGCTCTCTCTCAAGGTAACGTTTTCTCTCTCTCTCTCTCTCTCTTCGCTTTTTTTTTTTTTAATCTTTTCTTTCGATTTTCGTTGAACGCTCTGATTTGTTTCGGTTTTTTTGTTCTCTCAGATGTGGATGAATTCTACGGACTTTGCGATCCAGGTAACGGCGCGGCCGCGGATCTGAATTGCGTTTGTTTTTGTTTTCCACTTTACGTTCTGAAATTATTAGAATTTTATTTTTTCTAATTTTCCAATTGTGCTTTCGTGTTTCTGTGTGAATTGTGCGGGTTGACTTTTCTTTTCTGAGAATTTGGAGGAAAAAAACTGTATAATAAAATAAAGTCAAACTTTAACATGTCCCATCCCACATGTTTTATAAATAAATAAATAATAAACATATGTATATAAATATATTGTTTGTTTATAATATTTACAAATTGGTTAACTAACTCATTTTTGGTTAGTGATAAGCTGGTTACGGATTCGTAGTTTGTTGGTTTCTCTGTGCATACTGGTTAAGCAGTGTATGTGTTGTTGCTAATCGGGAAAATTGTGAAAATGTTACGGTTGACTTGGATTTGGTTTGTTTGTGTTCTTCTGAGACGCATTGGGTTCTGGATTTTGATTTGGGTGTGGGGTTTGAATTTGATATGCACGTAACTAGTTGGATTAGATTCATGTTGGAAGTGGTATGTTAGTTGTGGTTTCTTATGATGATTATTGTGAATTTCTGTGTTTTTTCGTTGAGTTTGAGGTTTGTCTGGTGTGGCCATTTTAAGATAAGGAGAACTCGTGCTTTTGGAAATGATATGTTAGTTATTATGATGATTATTATGTTTCGTTGTTTTTAAGTTTTAACTGAGTTGACTGGCATTGTGTGATCCTTATATAGCCAGACTCGCCTACTGAGATAAGGCTTTGTTGTTTCATTGAGTTCAATGTTTCTCTGGTGTTTTTTCAAGATAAGGAGAACTTGTGCCTCTATGGACATCCGAATGAAACATGGGAGGTGACTTTGCCGGCAGAGGAAGTTCCGCCGGAACTTCCGGAGCCTGCACTCGGAATCAATTTTGCTAGGGATGGCATGAACCGCAGGGACTGGCTTTCTCTGGTTGCTGTGCACAGTGATTCATGGTTGCTCTCTGTGGCCTTCTATCTTGGAGCTCGTCTTAACCGCAACGAAAGGTACTTTCTAGCTTTTTTTGAGGTGTAAGCATGTGGTGATAGTTTAAGTTGGTTATAGCTCTGTATCGGTGATGCACATGCTTAAGTGCTGTGTGAAATGTTGAAAAATGGGGCTTGTTATTGTAATTGATGCTCAAATGCATCAGTATCATCATGGATGAATGTCATTGAAGAAATATTGGCTTTTTAATTAATTGTAAATGGATATTATTTTATGCGACATTCCTTGAATAAAATGTGTTGAGGCAATGTTATCTTCCCTGTATCAGTACAGTTTCCCTTCTCATCCCAAAAATTAACAATTCAAGAAAACTAATCATGAACTTGAGGTTTGTTATAGGGATATAACCAATGTGCTTGTGTGAATGCTTACTCTGGAAATTAAGGTTTAATTTTTAACTGACCAATTATTTCAAATCACTTTGTAAGTGCTTTACCTTTCTGCAATCATGTTTATCTTTCCCCTTTACAATTGGGAGCTGTAAAGGGGATTATAGGCCCCAAAGATACTTAATGGAAATAAAAAAAACTGAGTATAATTTATTACTTGTATGGGAGAATATGTGCATGCTGTTGCTTTGGTTCTTGGGAGTTTTTCCTTTATAGAATTCCCATTCTCATTGGTTTTCTTTCTCAATCATTTTTCCTCAACAGTCAACATCTGCTCTATAATGGGCATATGGCTCCCTCCTTCTATTGATGGTTCCATTGATTCTTTATGGCAGGAAACGTTTATTTAGCTTGATCAATGATCTTCCTACTGTTTTTGAAGTTGTGACTGAGAGGAAGCCAGTAAAGGACAAGCCCACTGCAGACAGTGGAAGCAAGTCTAGGGGCAGCACCAAGGTTAGTGTTGTTGTTAGTGTGTGTGATACTTGTATTTTTTTATTTTTTTTTTATTTTTCTGGTGGGGTCATCTGAATTTAGTTGGTTCATACTTAGACATGGCTGGGTTGGCTCGTGCATTCAAAAAGTTTGTAAGTAAAGCTATCAGTATCATTATACCTTCCAATCTTATTAGACTATATTTTCTCTATCTTTCGTGTTTGTCTCCTTAATAAAACAAAAATACTTTTTCATAGAACTAGAATCAGATGATGCCATTGACTTGTTTTTATGGTTAACTTGAGTACATTCAAAATCTATACTAGGCCTTAGGGTTTCTGGATCTTAATCTATTTGTGGAAAAGTACTGAATCTACACACTATTGCACCCACAATTATATTTTTCTCTTCGCTTATGATCACGGAAATTGCAATGTGAGTGAATAAATGGACTGCATTTTAGAAACCCTTTGATCATGGTGTTTGTTTCATGTTGCAAATACTTCCTAGACCGAATTAAAGCTTTTCTAGTGGGCTAAACCTTGCTGCTATATGATGCTTGCTTGTTCATTTATCTGCAGAGATCAAGTGATGGGCAAGTTAAGAGCAACCCAAAGTTTGCAGATGAAGGTTATGAAGAGGAGGATGATGAGCACAGTGAAACCCTTTGTGGGAGCTGTGGCGGAAATTACAATGCAGATGAATTTTGGATTGGCTGCGATATATGTGAGAGGTGGTTCCATGGGAAATGTGTGAAGATCACTCCTGCAAAAGCTGAGAGCATAAAGCAATACAAATGTCCATCATGCAGCTTGAGGCGAGGCAGGCCCTAAGCCGAAGGCAAAATGTGAAGTCAATAATGCTGTTTCATGGCTGACAAAGATACTGTTATATTGTTGTATCTCTTATAGAAGAAGTTCTTGTAAACGGTGTAGTATCTATGTCTGATCATAATCTTTCAGATTAAGTTAATTTCTTCTACCAAGATTAATCATCAGTTTATGTTATATAATTTTATAGAATAGAATTCTATACATTTTATTTTTGTCTATTAATCTATATTTTGCTTGTGTCTGAATTCTGAGATAGAAGGTAGCTGGTAAAATACTGAGATTAGAACTACCACCTTTTCCGGATTGTTGTTCTAATTGTGCTATAATTATGTTGAAGTATAGGTTATTCAAAAGTTTTTTATTTGTTTTTTAATGCTATTCTTAAATACTCGTGTCAGACCTGACATGGAACGTGTAAGGTTCTGCTTGATATGTGAAACCTGTTATGTTTTTCTTTACTTTTATTTTATAAAAAAATTGTGAAAATTATTTTTGTTTTTTTAAAGATTTGCATAAGAAATTATCAAAGTTAAAAAAATGGTTTTTTATATTTTAAAAACAGAAAATGAAGGAAAAGTAAGATTATTATGTTATCTGGAAATATATTTTTTCAAACCAAATAGGGATCATTTTTTATAGGAGTTCTTTAAACTCATCTCAGATTACACTTTGATCTTTGCAACTCAATTGGTTTTGATGGTTCAACTTCTAGACTAGACTAGTAATGAAATTTGCAATTTGTAACTTTTGGCTTGAGTGATATATATATATATATATATATATATATATATATATATATATATATATATACACACACACACACACTTTAGAAGAGTGATATGGTTTTATGGCTTGAGTAGATATAATCTGACGATAAATGATGGCTCGAGTCAGTTGATCTTAGAAAGAGTTTCTATATAGTAAATTAACGTTGGAATTGTTTTGTTGAAATTAAAAATCTCATATTGTGGGGTGATTTCTTTTAATGAGGAATCTAAAAATTGTTTTGGAGATTAGATGTAGATCACAATGGAGTAATTTTCCCTAAGTAGGAGTTGCTGTAACACACTAAGAATCAATTACAATGGATTGTAACTGATTAACACTTGTGGAAGCTAGGCCAAAAGTTGAACACCTGTAATTGTAATCGATTATACCTAGTCATAATCAATTACAACTAAGTGGATTTTAATTTAAAGTTTCCTCATAGACATTAATCAACTGAATGAATGACATTGATTGGAGAACAATTTGGGGTATGATGAAAATGAAGGGAGATGTTAGTCTGGTTTTCGAACAATCGACTAAGGGTTAGGAGTAGCTATACCTCAAATGAGGAGAACGGTCTATTCGCTTGTGAAAGAGGATGGAGAGCCAATGAGGGAAAGGATTAGGGGTGTAGGAAAGAGATGAGGGTAATAAAGTAAAATTATGTTTTCTGGGAGTGAGAATAGCAACACATAGTTGAGATATGCAAGTCATACAAACACAACCCCCACAAAATGAACAGACCAATGAGCCAATGGCATGATCTCAGGATAGATGGAGTGAAACTCAAAAGTCAAAATCAATCATACAAAAGAGAAACTAAAATGTCAGCAACAAGTCAATGCAACTTTAACTATACGGGTTATGCTTCCTACACCCAGCATATTTCCAATCTAACACCTTTTTTTTTATTTTCAATAGTGCCCTTCTTCGTTTTTTCTTTCTTCTTAAGTGATACACCCAACTTTTGTTCCTGTTTCCTTCATTGCCTATCACTTGTTCTTCAGCTGTGGTGTGGTTTTCATTCTAGATGTGTGGTTTGTGTTTGATTTGACACTGTTGTTTTGGTGGTGGTGGAAGTGGTCAGCTTTCGTGGTGGTTGGTTCGTTTGGGTTCGTCGGAGCTTCTTCGAAGGTACGTTCTACACCCAACTTCCTGTAGCAATCTATGTGACTCACACGGATTGCCAATCCGTATGACTGTTATTTTTTAAAATTATTTTTATTAGTTTTTTTTGTCTTTTATAATTTTTTTTAATTAATCTATTTGTGAGCTATGTAACATTTGTTAAATACAAAAAATTCTTTTTGTTATTGAATTTGTATTAGTCCTTTTAAGAAATGTATTGAATTTGTATTAAATTAACATTGTAATTTTTGTGAATATGATTATTATGCGTATAGTTTGTTAATGAACATTTATTTTGAAATTATTTGTTAAGATGGACAACGATGATTGGATGCATACGATGATTGGATGCATGACAATATTATGTTTGAAGAAATTAATATGACTAAAGACAATAGAGACGCACCATCTGCATTTGAAAATAACAAGTGTTCAGTTGATTGTTATGATGCCTTCAATACTTCAGAGATATTTATATGATATTATATTTCATTAAAGTAAATGAATTCTTTTAGAAGATTAAAGATGTATTATCAATTTTTGTAGGTGTTTAATTCTTGTGAGGAGGTATTGCAATGGGCTCGTAGTGTTGTTTATGAGATTGGTTTTGTAGTTGTGATAATGAGGTATGACACAACAACTGGAAAGAGGGGAAGGACCTCATTTATTTTAATTGGTTGGGAAAGGAGTGAAAAGTATAGAGCATTCAACAAAGATTTAGTACGGACGACCACTAGCACTCGAAAGTGTGGTTATCCTTTTAAGTTGCGAGCGAAACCCGTCGTAGGAGGTGAAGGCTGGATGGTGAAGTTAATATGTGGGATACATAACCATCGTTTGGCTAAGTCATTGACTAGACATCCATATGCTGGTCATTTAATTGAGGAAGAGAAGATTATTGTTGCTGATATGACAAAGTCAAGGGTTAAACCAAAGAATATTCTTCTAACTTTAAAGGATCACAATCCAGAAAACTATACAACAATGAAACAATCTACAATGTAAGATATGTGTACCGTAATTCTATAAGAGACAATAATACTGAAATGCAACAATTAATGAAGCTTCTTGAAAGCGATATGTATATCCATTCACATAGACTGAAGGATGAAAATGTTGTACGAGACATCTTCTGGGCACATTCAGATGCAGTGAAATTGATAAAGACATGTTCTTTGGTATTTCTCATAGATAGTACATACAAAACAAACAGGTACAGACTTCCTTTGTTTGATATTGTTGGTGTGACACCTACTGGGATGACATTTTCAGTTGCTTTTGCATATTTGGAGGGAGAACGTATAAACAATCTTGTCTGGGCTCTTGAACGATTTAGAGGGCTTTTTCTGAAGAGTAATGTTTTCCCTAAAGTCATTGTTACTGACAAAGATTCAGCACTGATGAATGCAGTGAAAACTGTTTTTCTTGACACAACCAACTTGTTGTGTCAGTTCTACATTGACAAGAATATGAAGGCAAAATGTAAAATCCTTGTGGGAAAAAACAATGCATGAGACTATGTGATGGAAGTATAGGGAAGTCTTGTAGATTGTGCTTTTGAAAAAGAATATGATGACAATCTTATGAAGTTTGAATGTGCTTGCGCACCATAGTCAATGTTTGTTCAATATGTGAAAGATACATGGTTGAATTCGCATAGAGAAAGATTTGTAACAACATGGACTAATAAAGTCATGCATTTTTTGGAAAAACTACAACAAACATGTATGAAATCCTAAACATTATTTTAATTGTAATGAACAATAATTGTGTTGGATGAAATGTAATTATGATGTGTGTAAAATTGTAGGGTTGAGTCTGCTCGTTGGAACTTAAAGAGACTATTACAGAATAGCCTTGGAGATCTATGTACTGTTTGGGATGCCATGAACAACATGATCACGCTTCAACACAGTGAAATAAAGACATCTTTTGAGACAAGCATGAATGTCATTGGACATGTGTTTAAAGTTACCTTGTACAATAGACTTATCGACATGGTGTCAAGATATGCTTTAGGCGTGAGTTAATTGTGCAGGCGTCGATAGTTCTCGTTGTGGGTGTGTGTTGACAATTACGCATGGTTTGCCTTGTACATGTGAGCTAGCTAGATATGTTCTTAGCAGCATACCGCTGGACACTGTCCATATGTTTTGGCGGAAGTTACATTTCTTAGACCAAGGTGTTGATGAGTGCGAAATCCACATAACCAAAGAGATTGAAGGAATATCCAAGCGATTCGAAAGTCTTGATATGAGTGGCAAAGTGACTCTAAAGACTAAACTCAAAGAACTAGCATATCCTGATTATGTCCTCTTCCTGAAAAGGTATAGACAAAAGGTGCTCAAAAGAAATATTTTACCAAATACCAAAGATCAACCAAATAGGATCCGTCTTAATTTGAGTATGTGGATGAGTTACATTCTCAGCGTGATAGTTGCTTGTCACAAAAACGGTTCGCATCAACATCTACACTAGCTATATCGATGGGGAATATTCCAATGTTGGATCAATTTTTCCCATGCATTAAGAATTTCATTTTAAATGTATGTGATGTTAAAGCTGATGGTAACTATGATTATCGTGTAATTGTGGCCTTACTTGGTTATGGTGAAGATTCATGGTCTCTGGTATGCAATCATTTGCTCATAGAACTTGCACAATGGTCTGATGAGTATATACCCTTGTTTGGTGGGTTACATAGATTTGAGCAGTTAAAGCGGTCCCTACTTGTTGATGAATTGTCAAAGATAAAGGTTTTATGTTTTCTTTTCATATGTATTTGATAATTTGTTTTTGTACAATACTAATACATTTTGTTACTTGCAGGTAACCATAGATAAATGGATGGATATTACTGATATGGGTTATGTCATTATTTCACGGTATAACCTTGTTCTTGTTTCTCTTTCTTTGCAAAAAAGTATGACATTTTTCCCGCTTAGAAGCCAACCGCCTAGAGATCCTTTTGTATATCACGTCATTTGTATTGGTCGTGTGTATGGAAATCATTTTGTTCAGGTATTACATATACATTTTTTTTTGTTTTTAATGATTACAACACTTGTAATTAATAATAACTGTATGGATTATGATTTTGTTCAGGTTTCATTGTGAGACGGATGTCCTATGCCATCAACTGCTTTGTTATGGTCAAGACATTGTCATCCTCAACCAAAAGAGTTGCCTAGTAGTTAGGTTAGTCGAATGCAGAAGTATACCAATTTGATGAGGTTACCAACAGATTATGTTGATTTAGGACGTTAATGTGAACATTTTGTTATTGTTTATTTACTTTGTATTTGGATTAAAAAAATGTTGACATTTTTTATTGTGCTCAATTATAACGGAGACATGCATAAGCAATACTATAATACAAATTAAACGCAAACAAGTACAATTGTCCTCCAATACTACCCCATGTTTAAAGACACATTTATATTCAATTACAGTTGATAGAAAACATAAATCCTCAAACTCCATCGACACCATCTCTCTGTTGTCCATCCCTCGGTTGTCTAGATCACACATAAACAATTCGATCATCATATACACCTCGAACTAATCTAATACACTTATATGTTATAATGTATGTATCAGTGCTAGCAGTAACCATCCGAAGATCTATCATTTGTTGCAACGTCTCTGCAATCCTTTGACACACGGCTTGATACAAAATGAAGAAAGTTTTTAACACACTAAGGCCAACATTTATTAAAATGCTCTTAAACAAAGATAGAAGTTACTATTACCATTGCATGTTAGCATGATCAGCTGCTTCTGCATCTGGAGGTGGAACATGTCTTGTTTCATCAACCAAGACATGTGGTGGATTTGGTACACGATGATGCACAGCTGGCGGACGTCTAACAAACTCCCTAATCTGTGGCAGACATATGAAAAGGTGATATATTTGGTAGAACCAATCCATATACCCTGCAACACACTCACCAGGAAAAGTGACAAGGTCTCCAGTGGGTGCAAGGTACTGCCAAAAGTCTATCCATCTATCATCAAACTCCTCTGTCGATGGGGAAGGCCAACTTTGAAGGCACAATATAGGTTGAACGAATCCAAATTGTCTCAGAACCCTCTCCGGTTGGTATCTGACAATGTAGGGTCCCCATCTGATATGACTTGAGAACAGAGAAATGATTTGAAATTCACAGAAAGCACAGTGATCAGTATATGGTGCCCAACAAACACCATCTCTCGTCAACCTATCCAATCGCTTACGATAGATTGCAACTGGTAAAGCCTTTCCAACCTTTCAGTGAGTGGCTCGTGGTTGGCTCACTTCGTGGTCCTTATCTACAACCATGTTGGCAATTGCAGGAAAATGCTCATATATCCAACACTATAATTACAAATACAATGAAAACAAATCAAGCATCATAGTATAACCCAAATAGAACGAATAAACAAAATTCAATTAAAATGACAAAATTACCTGAAGTAGACTAATATACCCTGCAACATGTTTACCGTGGTGCTGACATGCATAATTTAAATTGTCATAAATGTGCTAGAGTGCAGCTGTTCCCCAGCTAAATCCTCCGGACTGCTGCAAATCACGAAATGCCTCCAAGAATACCACACCAATACATATGACACTCTTGTTAGCAAAGATGGTGCAACCTACCAGATGGAGCAAATATGCTCTAGCTGCCACCATCCACTGCATTGCCTCACAATTCATACGGTACACGTCTAGCAGCCAAGACAAACAAACATATGCTTTGTGGCATTATTCCATCTCTGCGTTAGCCTCTTTGGGAGTCACCTTAAGTAGCTCAACTAGTAATTGCACAGCTTCCTGTACATCTAATACATCATATGTCTGGAAGACACCTATGATTGGTAGATGTAACAAAGATGACACATCATCCAGCATAATAGTGATTTTTTTTATCGACAGATGGAAGCTACTTGTTTCCTTGTGTCATCTCTCCACAAAAGCATATATTAAACCCTTATCACCTGTCTCCAATGAACACGTCATAAGCAGGCTTAAGCCCGTAGCGGCTACCAAACCTTCAATCTCAGGTGTAGGCCTTCCAAATTTTTGCACCTTTCTTCCATGAGATGCCAACTTCAACTCAGCGCGTTCCTGCAATTATTCTTAGTTAATTAGGCCAATTAAAAATCCAAAATAATTTTAAAATGGAATTATATTTAAATACAATACTGTTGATTTGAAAGATTGCTGAACTAAGGGGAAGCTTTTTGAAGATTAGAGACTTGTAAAAGACTTGGAAAAGTTTTGGCTTTCGACATGCTTGAAGACTTGAAGGCTTGAAGATCAAAATTGTGATTCAATGTAAAAGGAAAGGAAGCCTTCTGATGATCCAAGTTCCTATATGCATACCATTGATAATCATTCATGCATTACATCTTAAAAGCTTGAGTAATTGATTTGAAACTTAAAAAATAAGTAAAGTTTTTTGGAAAAATAGTTCTAAGTGTTTTTAATCGATTACCATACTTAAATAATCGATTACATTGTTCTTCAGTATTTCTGGAAATAAGTTAAGAACAAATTAATCGATTATTGCATCGTTTTAATCGATTATTTCACCATTGCATTCATGCAGTTTTAAATAAGTGACTGGTTTAATCGATTACCATTTGCTTGTAATCGATTACCTAGCTATTTTGAAAATAAGATCTTTCTGTCTTAATCGATTACCAATTGGTTGTAATCAATTACATAGTTCATTCATGGTTTATGCATTTCTATCTTAATCGATTACCATATTTCGTAATCGATTACTCTTCACAAACCTGAATTTTATAAAGTCTGGTTTAATCGATTACACATCGGGATAATCGATTAAATATATTTTTGCTGTAACCCAGAACTTATTTAGAACACTTTAATCGATTACGGGAGCGTATGTAATCGATTACATTTGCTAATTAACCGATTACTGGAGCCAAATTAATCGATTATTTCTGTTACAACTGTTTTATATAAATAGAACCTTGCCTTTTGTGAAAAGCCTAACGAAATACAAATTGATTTTTGAGCACTAAACGTTCTGAGAGCTTTGTAACAAGTGAAAAGGGCATTCTTTATGGTTCTAACATTCTTGCTTCCATCCAAACTATTATGGGTCACTAAGTTTAGTGAAGCAAGTTAAATCTTTTCAAAGTTTAAGGAAAGGGCATTGATTCTGCATGTCATAATTCATTCAACCTGGTATATTCTTCACTTTGCATATGATTCTTGGATCATCAGGTGAATTCTTTCCTTACTCTTTGATGGTGTAAATTCTTTGTTTGAATTTCTGTGTAATTGTTCCATTGTATTTTGTTTTTTCTTGCAAGTGTAGAGATAGTGTTTCTCTAAGGACAGCTGAGTAGGTTTCTCAGTGTGGGTTTTGGTCTCTAAGGGTCTAATAGGTTTTTAGACTTCTGAACTTTATCTAGGGTTGATAAAGAGATGCTTGTAATTTTTGCTTGTAAGAATATTGTTGAC
>PYAF01003193.1:151074-162700 GCA_007407185.1 Glycine tomentella
TCATTTACTGCATGTTTGATTAATTCTTGGTGTGATTACTGAAGTTTGATTTGCTTGTTGAAGCATTACAAGTCTTGGATTGAGTTTGAATAAAGTTTCTTTATTGATTTTTGATAAAGATCCAAAGGGCAATTATACTCTGATTTTTGATTGAGAAAGAAATTTTTTAAATTTACCAAGGCTAACCAATTCACCCCCCCTCTTGGTTAAGTGTGAAGTGTTCTCTTATTTTACAAATACTACCTCTCCTGCCCAAACTTTTGTTGCTACATGATTAGAATAAAGTGACAACACTGAAGTATCATGGGGCACGCTAGGAAAATTCTCAACATCAGCATCACAACTTCTCTCCTCAGGTGCAAGAATTTCACCCACATCACCACCTTGGTCAGCAGGCACATCCTCAACAACAACAGCACCTGCTTGTTGTCTTCGTACCGATGTTGTCGGCCTTCGACGTTGAGGGGTTTCTTCTCCGTTACCACTCACGTCTCTACCTAAGGGTCTGTTGACAACTCTGCCCAAAGCCCGACGTAATCCTCGTGTTCTAACCATAATCTATAATTTTGACAAATTGTTAGATAACAACTTCAAATCAACCCAAATCAATGCATACCCTTGGTAGGTAATCAGTTGTGTGAAAATAGTGGTTAAATTGAATGGAACTTCAATTTATTTCAAAACTAGGAAAGGGAAAATATAAAACTAATTATGGTACTTGGAAATTACAATTTAAGTTCATGAACTAATTAGTTATTGTGACCAAGGAACTAAAATCAGGACGAAGTCTCCATTGATAGGTAAATTTGAATTATATCAATTCAATCAGGACGAACTATCCATGCACATATATTCAAAATAGAATCGTGAAATTTCATTTCCAAGCAGAAGAGTATGTTTCAAATGCACCCAAAAAGCCAACCAATCAACCAACAAAAATTTGTAGGCAACTTTTTACGCTTGGGAGGTGGCTTTATGTAAGACAAATGTATTAGTTTTAAGGGCAATCTTACTAATATCATAAAAGGAATGCACAAACTATTAAATGTAAAGGTAAAAACAAATACTGTAAATTAGTTCATCAACTTAAATTGTAATTTCTAGGTATCATAATCAGTTTTATATTTTTCCTTTCCTAGTTTTGAAATAAATTGAAGTTCTATTCAATTTAACCACTGTTTTCACAGAGCTGATCATCTAGTAATCATTACACATGCTACTAAACCATTACACAGTTGATTACCCAAGTCAAATCAACCCAAACCAACAACAAATACTAATCAATTTTTTTAAAAAATAAATATTTTTTTTTTAAAAAAAATCCTCAGCATACCCTTATGGATTAACAATCCGTAAGGTTCATACAGATTGTCAATCCATATGAGCCTTACGGATTGTCTTACGGATTGACAATCCGTAAGGCTAATACGGATTGCCAATCTGTATGACTTATACGGATTGTCAATTCGTATGAGCGTTATGAATTGCCAATCTATTTCCTTCTTACAGATTCAGCATACCCTTACGGATTGAAAATTCATAACGCTCATACGAATTGATAATCCGTATAAGTCATACAGATTGACAATCCGTATTAGCCTTACAGATTGTCAATCTGTTTCCTTTTTATGGAATTTCAATCTGTATGAGCCTTACAGATTGCAAATCCATATGCACAAACTTAATGAAACCAAACGACATGGGGAAAATGAAATCACAAACTTACCTCCAGTCACAGAAAATAATGAACCATAGCAACCATGACAACCACCAATGGCCAACAACCACAACCAAAAATGCACCAGATGCGTGCCCGAGGACGAGACAATGGACAAGGAAAGCAAACCACGGTGCGGTGAAAGGAACGATATCAAAAACAAAGCATGAGTGAATGGTGTACAGGAAAAAAATTGCATGTACTTAAAACCTTTTTTACAAAGGTTATTTGTGGAATTTAATTATTCAGTGCCAAGTGTATTAGAAAATTTCCAGGATTAGGAAGCATAACCCTAACTATACCATGTTATTTTTGGGCCTTTGGCCATTCAACTAACCAAAATAAGGGTGTTTCTTTATGCACTTTTCATATTGCCTCTGGAACGGTTGTTGTGAAAGTAATATGCAAAGTGTAGGAAGCAATTGCCCCAAAATAATAACTGTAGTATACTATTTGACCCCGCAAAATAATAACTGTAGTATACTATTTGACCACGCAAAATCTCTAGTATCCTAACAAGTTCAACATGTTGTGGAAGATCCTAACTTGACTATCCCTCTAGCAATTCTTTGGAGGTTGGACTCAACCAATGTGGGCTTAGTAACGTCATTGATTAAGACCATTTATTCCTTCAATGAGTTTGCTAATAGACCCAACGTGAGATAATGAACATTTTGTCTAAGTACCTTTTTCATTGCCTATGTGATTATGACTTGTATATATATTCACATTTTTTTCCTTTTATGTAAAAATTCACATCAGGGTTTAGTCAAAGAAATTTGAATAAAAAGAAGATTTCAATACACTTTTAATTAGTATAAAAATTATTATAACGGTGTGATTTTAATTACTCGAATAATATATATTTGCTTACATGTCAATGACAAATAAGTGACATGTGAAAAAATGAGTTTTTTTTTTTTTTTTTGAAAATATTAATGTGGAATTTGAAACCCTCCACCTTAACTACAGCTAATCATTAGGATAATGAATTTCTTTAATATATAAATGAAAGTTAATATATATATATATATATATATATATCATAAACGGGATAAGAAAACGATATATTTTCTAATTATTAAATAAAAATTATTATTAATATACGTATATTATTCGTATGAATTTATAGTAATATTATTAATATTATAATACATATAAATTATTTTATTTTTTAAAACCAAATAAATTTGTTTATTTTAGTTTGTAAATATAAGTACACTTTTTGTACTCATTTAAGTACTTTCATTTATGTATTAAAAAAATAAGTTTAATATATTTTTGGTCTCTAATTTTTTCAAATTTCATTTTTAGTCCTTAAGTCAAATATTTTTTATTTTAAATCACATACTTTTTTTCCATTAATATTTTGTGCTCTTACCATAAATTATCACTATTAAAGTTATGACGTGGTATATAGTCACATCATCAACTAAATTAATGTAGCATCTATGTTTATTTATCTAAATGATTTTAGTCTTTTCACAAAATTTAATTCTAGTCCTTTAATAATTTTTTATCCGTCTTAGTTCCTCAACTATTTTCATAATTATTTTTAGTCTTCCATTAAATATCATAGTTAAGATCATGACAGACATGTGATTTTCCATGTGAGTTGCTAGTTGACATAATAATCTTGTGGTAAAACTTTGTTGATTTAAGACATTTTTTAACCGGTCTAAGGCACTACAAAATTTCTAGTGGTGTATAATCACTAGAAAAAGGATCAGAAAAAATTGAAAAACAAACACAAAAATAGATGAAGCAAGCAAAATCAACAATCCTTAGTACATAAATCAACAACCCACTAAATCATGGTCTAAAAGAATTAATTATTCTACAGTCTCATGGCAAAAATTTAAAAATAATACAAATTAATTAATTAATTAAGCATTTGGTGCAGGGGGAAAGAAATTGGGAAAATGGTGCACCCAAACACGCCCAAGCTAGGTCCCATTTTCCCTATAAAATCCCCCAAATTTCACACAGTGCATCATTCGTAGCATTTCACATTGTGTGTAAAAGTTGTTCTGCGTTCTCTCTACAGCTTGAGAGTGGATATTTTCTGAACCAAAGTCCTGCCAACAAGTAAGTTGTTGATTTAACAATTTTGCATATTATTTAATCTGTTATATTTTTTAATTATAAAATTGTTAGGGTCATATGAACTTGTTAGCGACATAGATGTTAGGTTCATAGAAAATTGTTAGAGTTGTATGTTGGTTTAATGTATTGTGTTTAGGGTTTAGGGCTTGGGTTAAAGATTTAGGGTTTACGGATTTCGGCTTAGTTTTAGGGTTTAGCGTGTTAGTGTTTAGTGATTAGGGTTTTGGGGGTTGAGGCTAATGGTTTAGTGTTTAGGGTGTGTGGATTTATGGGTTAGGGTTTAGGGGGTTTAGAATAATGGTTAACCTTGTGGTTCATTCATACCAGTTGACATGTGTTTTACGGGTTTAGGTTTTATGATGTGTTTTGTAGGGCTTATATTTTAGTGTTTAGGGTTTTAGGTGCTTAGTTTATGGGTACAGGTTGTTTGTTGTAGGGTTTAGGGATTAGTTGTTGGGGTGATCTGTTTAGAGTTTAGGTGGTATGGAACATGTTTTATGCAGTTTTTTTTGGTAGTGTAGGCTTTAGGGTGCTTTTTTTATGGCTTTTGGTATAGGGGCAAGAGTTTAGGGTTTTGGGTGTTTGTGTGCTTCAGGCGTGTGTATTAGGGTTTAGGTTTTGCAGCTTATTTTATTGTTTCTTAAAATTTGAAGTTGTTGTTTTTGTTGAGGGCAGGAAATGAGTTCAAGTGATGAGGAGTGTGTTCGTCTTGTCTTATTTTTCAATGGAAGGAAAATTGAAGGGAGAAGAGGTATTGTCTTTGAAGGGGAGAAAATGATTACACGTATCAAGCGAAAAGCAACATTGGGTGATTTGCATGAGAAGATAGTCCAAAAATAGGTCTAGATGACAAGACATGTATTACTTTGCTGACGGCAAGAATATGGCAGCACGAACAATACATGGGGTTTCCAATACAGGATGATGAAGAATTGGAAATGGCGATTGAAGAATTTTTGAATCAGCCAAGGAAGAATTTTTTAGAGTTTTATGTGGATTATACCGCAGTAAAGGATGTTGTTTTACCCACGAGGTTAGTTGCTTGTAATTCAGCACATATTGCATCATCATATGGTGTGTGGGTGCAAACATATCCGAGGAAGATTCACATGACCCAACTTGGTTTATGGATGACGATGAAGATGATGACGATGATGAAAATATTACGATGGAAGATCGTCTTCTTCAGGAGAATGCCAGTGCGTCCAATGATGATGAAGATTCTGGTGTGCATGCGACTGCATTCCAACAACACAATGACGTGGGGTCGTCTGATTTACGGTACCATCCGAACATTGGACGAACACAATCAAAACAACATGTTGAAGGTATGTTACATGACTTATATGAATGGTGAAGTCGTATAATATTTTTTCATCTGTATATTATAGTATTTTAGTTTGCAAACCCATGTTTATTCAAATGTTTTGTATTTAAAGGCGGTACGGTTATTCCTTTTTGGGACGAAATTCCACATTACACATATATTGATTGGAATCACCCAACCGAAGAAGAATCTTTTACCGGTTCAACTTCAGGTTCGGGTTCAGTGCAAGGTCCCTTGCAATTAGGGGACGATTTGTTTGTTCAACAGGAATTTCCATCCAAAAAGGAGGCACAAATTGCAATTAAGCGGAACCTGATGAGGGAGCATCAAGAAGCATTTGTGGTTGAGAGCAAGCCTGACAGGTTTGCCATGAAGTGTGTTGCTCACAACGATGGTTGCCCTTGGAGGGTTAGGGTGTATAAACCAATGTACCCTGAGAAGTGGGTGGTTTCAAGATGGGTGGAAAACACAATTGCCTGAATGACCATATAACACAGGATCAGAGACAACTTCATGTTGATATTATTGCTTCACTTGTAGTAGGTATGAACTCAAAATTTTTGCTTTATATGCAAAATATTAATTTGTGTTAAGGTTTGTTGTTAATGTGAATGTTACAATTTCATTTTCAGGAATGGTTAAGGAGGAAGCGGGCGTGTCAATTGCATTGGTTCAGAAGAGGATCACCAATAGCTATGGATTTAAAGTTTCATATTATAAGGCATGGTATGTGAAACAGAGAGCAATAGCAATGATTTATGGAGATTGGGAAGAATCTTATGCATTTTTGTCGAGGTGGTGCAACTACATGCTTTGTTTTTCACCAGGTTCTTTTTTTGATATTCAAACCAATGCTTATTATGTAACACCCCGTAGGCCTCCGGTGTATTAGCATTTATAATATCAGATTAGCGCTTAAAACTTTATTTAAATCATTGCGGAAGCGAATCGTACCGTATTTCTTGATTGGAATACATAAAACACATCACACAACATTATATTATCAAGCCCCTGCTGATCCAGTATAACACAAACATACAAAGTCATAGGCAGATATACAAGGAATCTCAACAAATATAATCAGGAGGAATCATCAACATATACATAACAACATCAGTTCTATACATATTTACATCCGAGTCAAAACCACACCTGTGGTTATACAAAAGAATATGTACAGAATAACATGTGTGCACACACACACCATATCCCTACACAGGGAACATAATCAGGTCTCAACCAAAAGAACTCTTCTGCTCTTCTACTACAACCCATAACCATGTCAGCACACACTACTAGGGCCTCCTGCCCTGTGGCCGCTCCTCTCAGCTAGAAGAGTCACCTGAAAAACCACAGCCCCACATAGGGTAAGATAAACATCTCAGTAAACTCAGGGTTCTGGGAGATCCTCCTTTTCCCTGGTTCACCTCCAAACACACAAGACATCAAGCCATAATCATAGCCCTAGGACATCATCCTAGTTCTCGTAACCCAATCATAACACAAGTGTCAATCCAATAGACACTTCCAACTTCAGAGAGGCATCGCCTCATGAAACTATATAAAACATTGCCTGAGAAAATCACTCAGGACTTCACTCATCCAGATATGGCTCTTCTAAGAGACTATCATCCCCTCGGAATATCTTCTCTTAAAGATACAACATATTTGTATACAGTCTGGCCTGGGAAAGATCATCTGTCAAGGGCACTCAATTCCCAGGGCTTCCACACTCTTTCTACCTGAGGAAGATCATCCACTCGGGCACTCATTCACTCAGGTTTCTAACACACTGCCTGAGGAAGATGATCCACACATGGGCACTCATTCCTCAGGGCTTCCAGTCCCATGCCTGAAGGAGATCATCCACAAAAGGGCACTCTATCCTTCAGGACTTTCAATCCTCTGCCTGAGAGAGATCATCCACTAAGGGGCACTCATCCCTCAGGGCTTTCCGTCCAATGCCTGAGAGAGATCATCCATACAAGGCACTCATCCCTCAGGACTTCCAATTCCACGATCTGAGGAAGATCATCCATATAGGGCACTCATTCCTCAGAACTACCAATTTTATTGCCTGAGGAAGATCATCCATACAGGGCACTCATTCCTCAGGTTTCACCTTTCCACTGCCTGAGAGAGATCATCCATATAGGGCACTCATCCCTCAGGACTTCATGGCACTTCCCAGGGAAGATCATTCACATGGGGCACTCATTCCAAGGGAGTCCATAAACCTATTCTATTGGCCAGAGAATCTTACTTATCGCGATACTATTCCAGTATCCACTTATCCTCAAATGCAGACCATTACCCTGGTCTTTATATCATCAACAGACATAGAACACTATCACAGTGTTCACTAATCAAATGAGTCCAAAACCAATCACACCTGTGCCAACAGGTGTATCATTCCCGTAGCTCTATCTCAGTGCCTAGCATAAATCTATTCTCATATCACTATCTCAGTGTCTATAATCCCTGCATTCTTATATAATCACATCCTAACACCATCACGGTGTTTAACTCTCATCAACAATAAGCCACAATGGCAAGGGAATTATCCCAAGAACGATGAGCTTACCTGTTAAGCCGAGCTCTTCAATTCCACTCCTTGAGTGATGGTCTGCGTCACTGACACTCGCGGTGTCAATCCCTGACAAGGCATACCAACGCATATCACAGACCATTCAATCATATAAACATACACAAGCTCATCAAGCAGTCCTTCACTGCCACAAAGAAAGGAACCACAGTCCTTTCCATAGGCTTTAAGTCATCTAACCTATGGTTCATTATACCTCATCATCCACAAAACCCTTCCATAGACCCTCAGTGGTCTATCTCAGCTCAAACATGGCATCAAAGTCATCACAGACTCAATACAAGCCACACACAATGAGCTCAAAACTCTCCTAGCCCAAGTAACTCAGGGATTTCCATATGGCTCGAACGGTCTATATCATACACCAGACACCGTTCATGTGGCCTTTCAGGCATATCAAGCTCATTAACAAGGCTCTTGCATGTCTCAATATCATCAAGTGACTCAACCCAAGTCACATATGCATAAATCCTAGAGCCAAGATCAAAGTTCACCAAATCACAAACTACGAGCTAATCCTTCATCCTCTCATCATTCTAAACATGTTTCTCTAAAGGACCTAGAGCTAATTCTAGCTCTATCAACAGTGGGTCACTATTTACCCCAAACCCCAACTCTAAAATCAAACAGAGAAACTCGAGTTTCTTACCTTAGAAATGGTGAGGAAGGTCTCTGGACCTCTTCTATAGGCTCAGGTATCCATGAATCGCCACTGTTCCTCGCCTATCTCGAGTTCTTCTAACTTCCCTTTGAGAAAGGGACTTCTCAGCTCATGGGGTTTTAAGGGATTCAGATGAAGGATTTTGGCTCACCAAAGGTTTTCCTCATGATTAAAGGTTATAGGAAGTGATTTAGGTGAACTAAAGCTAAGAAATGAAGCTTGGAGCTTGAAAAATGGAGGTAGGGCATCCAGAGGAAGAAGAAAGAAGGAAATGGTCGGAGTTTTAGTAAAATGGCCTTTATATATTGGGCTTGACCGACATGCCGTGCTGATGGCACCTCTCTGGCGCTGTTGGCGCCAAAATCCAGTGCATCTGGCGCCATTGGCGCCATTTTGGCGCTATCGACGCCAATTTCCAACATCTGTGGCGCTCCTGGCGCCACTCTGGAGCCAACTTCCAGCATCTGTGGCGCTCCTGGCGCCAGACTCCATCCGTCGCTAATTCTGTCGCTAAATCCGTCACTAAGGCTTTTGCAACAGAATTTTATAAATTTAAATTTTTATTTCTTTTATGACATTCCTCCAGAGTCTGGATGGTCCTCTCTGTCTGACCATCTGTTTGAGGATGGTAGGCTGTAATAAGCCTCAGCTGGGTTCCAAACTTTCTGAAGAACAACCCAAAACCTAGAGGTGAAATTCGGATCTCTGTCACTAACAATATGACATGCCAGACATTAGCCATATCCTCAGCTATGCCTCTCCTCATCTCTGGCCACCAGAAATCCTCTCTGGATACTAATACATCACAGTGGCACTAGTATGACTGTCCAACCAGCCCTTAGGCACCACAAAGCGACTTTGGTTTAGCACCAAGTCATGTGCCTTCTAGAAAACATCCTGCTGGTCTTACATAGCCTTCACAGCCCAAACCTGTTTCTGGTTCTCAGATTCTCACAATCTAAACATCATCAAACTTGGTCCCTCTCCACTCGAGACCATAGTATCCTCTGTCACTGACAGGTACATATCTCTGAACTGCTCCCTCTACTCACAGTCAGAGATTGTCATCACGCATGGAACACTTCCATGCTTCCATGCTCGATACCTCGGCACATTTCCAAGCCTCCAATTGGATACATCATAAACATACTGGCCACTCGGCCCGGCCACTTGGCCTCATAAAAACATAAGCAAGACATCTTGCTCTATGCACGACGGATAAACATCAATGCCAACCTCAGTGTGAGACCGGAACTCACAGTCCCATCGGGAGCTACTCCTTACGCATGGACGCACGAATATGGTACCTCCGAGAATAGAAGGAATGTCTCATCTCCTATCTCTTGGTCTTGAGGAATCACCGACCCCTGGGATAAACATCAACCATGAGCAAACCAACTAGGAGGAATGTCCCATCTCCTAGGGAGGTCTATATCTAGACTATCTCCACAAAACGCTGCTTCCTAGAAGCGGTGGTATTCTCCTTAACATGACAGGAGAAAACTATCACACACACACACACACACACACACACACACACACACACACACACACATACATTACCTTGCCTCAGGTCATAAGCTTTGACTGCTTCTCTGGTACCTCCTGAGACGATCCCCGTCTGATTGTCTGCCTGAGGACACTTTTTCGCATAGTGGCCATGCTTGCCACATCTGTAACATATGAGCTGACCCGTGGGGCATACTCCCCAGTGATTACTCCCACCGTATCACACTTGGGAGCTGGATGTTGCGTGATTACGGCAAGTGCACCGATCGTTAACAAGTAATAAAGTGAGTAAGTGAGTTATCGTCTCCACAGGGATTGGGGTAATTTTCACAGTAAAAGAAATGTCGTGATTGAAAGTAAAACAGAAAATTACGCAAAGAGAATGTTGTTGATTAATTGGTTGTTTGAACTATAAGACAGAAAGTAAACAATGCAGTAAATTGAAGTAAGTTTACCAATGGATGATGAATTGTAGTCAGGCACAATCCCTTCTGAGTCCTCCTCTTTTACTTGACTGAATTGTTAAGTGAAATTGCTATGCACATATGATAAATCTTTTCTATAATTGTGAAACCTAGATAACTAGCGAGTCAACCCTTTAATTGATCAAAGAACCCTAAGCTTATAGCGATTCTGTCAAATTAAGCATGTAAAGAATATATCATATGGGTTCGTGTTATGATTGTTCAGAAAATAAGTCTTTCTAGATTAGTTAATCCCTAATCCCTTAGTGAATTAACCCTTCAACCGGAATCGAAAACCTAATTCCTTAGTGAAATCTATCAAGTTAAGCATTCAAAAGATCATATTATAGTTTCTGCACCTATGCATCCCTATTCCTAGGTGATGAACAAATGTTATTCTTTATTAGTTCAGAAATTAGAATCCCAACGTCCCTATTGCGAATCCTAACCCTATGCACTCAATTGAAGTGATCAATTTCAAATAAGAATATGGATGAAGAGAAGATAAGAATAAAACAATCAAAACATAAGTTTATTTCAATACCAGTCAATTACAGAGGATTTCTCATCAGTTCATGGCCTTCCTACAATAAGAGAATTAGCCTGCCATAGACCTTAAGAACACAAAGGCTGTTGAATAATTCATAATTTCCTTGCTTTGATTCTTGAATTCTAGGGTTTTGATATTGAGAGTCTGAAAAAAATAGAAGAAGAATCGATCCCTAACTCTGTTCAGAGGCTTCCTATTTATACTAATGTATAATTAAAGCAAGAAGACTCAAAAGATAATCCCAATTACAAAAAAAATCTTTTAAACAGGAAACAAAATCCTATCCACGCTATCAGCGCGCGACTTCACGCTAATAGCGTGGGCTTCTCAATAATGTGACGCGGTTAGCGTCACCATTCACGCTAGTAGCGTGACTTGTTCGAGAGTTCCAGGCTTCCTTCACGCTGATGGCGTGGATTTCACGCTGATAGCGTGATTTGGTCGAGAGCTTGGGCCTTTTTTTCCTTGCAACTGGCGCTAGTAGCATTAATTCTCACGCTAATAGCGTGAGTCTTCACTTTTAGCTTGATTTTCCTCCTTTTTACCTGCAAAATGCTCAAATGGTATTGAAATTAGTTCTAAGTAATTAAAATACTAAACTAGCCTAATTCTACTCTATTTCTTACATATTTGATTAAATTCTAACCTAAAAACTATGCTAAAAACTAGATGTGTTTGCAACACATC
>PYAF01003195.1:12136-29358 GCA_007407185.1 Glycine tomentella
TAAATCACAATTATTTTTTATTTGAATCTCTATTTTTTTTCTCAAACATTTGATATTATAGTAAGCATTAATTTGATATTGATGATCTTAAATTAAAAATTATAAGTAAGGATGAACTTAAAAAATGTTGTACTAATCTTAGAACAATTTTATGTTATAATGACATTAATTTGATATTGATGGTCTTAATATTTTTTTCCCAAAGTTGGAGATTTTGAAAGAAATATTAATAAAAATTTAATGTCTTATCAGAGGTATTAAATTATATCAAAATATTTTTACATGCTTACAATGTTTATAGAGTAGTATTAACAATAGTTGTAATTTTTGACATTATCAACATAAATTTTTTAAAATATTTTTTTTTTATTTGAGATCACAACTATATCACAAGATAATGATGGAATGAATTGTCATTTATTTTAAATCATTAAATAAAAGAAATAATATACAGGGCACCAAAGGGTGCACAAACCATATACAAAAGATTCATTACCACTGGTTACCAGATAGTTATAGGTTTAATAAGATACCCATAAATATACAATAACCAACAATAGATGAAAGCATCAACACGACATAAAACCAAACATTTAAGTTATGTTAACCACCCCAAAAAAACAAATACAACCATACCATTCTCATCCTCACCTTCCCATAGAAATTAACCCCTTCCAGCATGTCATATTCACGTGCATAATCCATCCACCAAAGATAAAGGAATTAATGCTCACATATACCCACCAAAATGACTACTCACTCACCCATATATGTCCCTGCATGCCTACCAAATACCAATGTGCCAATTGGTATTTCCTACATATTTACCATCTTTAATAGTTTCACGTAGGACCATTCACTACTACAATTATTAGCTTCTACGTCGCCTGATTTAAGTCGGTTAAATGACAACCCGTCGTCGTATCATGTACGGTGGCAAATCCGTAATATTAGTTTTGTGTTCAAAGACGGTTATTAAAATAACCGTCTTTGAAATGTGGTAACGGCGTCGTTTCACGAAGTTCATTAATGAGTTGGCAATGTAAGCAAAACAACGATGGTTTTGTAAATAACCATCCTCGTATATGACGATACAAATATGGTTTTCAAAAACTGTCTTTGTATACTTCAAAATGATGACGGTTTTTTTTTTTTTTATAATAACCGTCTTCATTTTCTAGACCCTAAATTAAGGTGTCTGCACGCGTGACATTGCCCCACCCCACTTTCTTCCTTGCGCCCTTACCCTACCTGCTGCTATTCTTCGTGTATAGTTGTGTCGTCGTCTCCGTCGAGGTTGCGCGCCGTGTTCGAGCTCCATCGTGTCGCAGGTAATGTCGCACATGCATATAAACCCAACCATGTCTTTTTAGGTGATCAAATTGTTCTATGTGTTGCCTACTATACATGTGAGGACGATTCATTGTGTTCCATACCTAAAATACCAGAATATGTTGTCTGTCAGCTATTTTGTGTACAATGTCAGCTACTAACCGACATTTTCTTATTGTTATTATTACAGGTGATATTTGTCAAGTTTGAAACTAGGATTTGAAGGTCATATTATCAATCTAAAGGTGATATTTCTCATAGTGTGTAGTTTACAATTTGAAGTTTCTGAACCTTGTATGACTAAGTATGACATTTATTTCATATTGGGCTAGTTATATTGAGACCATTTGTTTTATATAATGTGTCTGCTCGTTTGGTGCTAGCAGGGGAATGTCTCTCTTTTAGTAATTCTGTTAAACTGTTTTCCTGAGCCATTGGCTTTATTACTTGTGTGATCAACTTGTGATGGTTTTTATGTTTCAGAGGTGTTTCTTTTAGTGAATAGTGGATGCAGAGTCAGACTTAGCTTGTACAACAATTATATTTTTCCATGTATATTGTTAGTTTCTATATGTATGATATGTTGGTACATAAATGTGTACTGAAATTGGGATTATAGCTGTATTAATTGGTCACTTTGAATGGCAATGAGAATGTGTCTGCCAGAGATGAAAGGCCCTAACATGTATGTTTCCTAGAAATGATCCCCTTTATTGGTCATCAAGATACAAGTGGTGGAACACTTCTCTATCAAGGAATATCTATGAACACAATATTAGTCGAAAGACATACAATGTTCCTTTGTACTATGGCAATATGTATAATTCACTAGACTCTTTCCTCAAGTCATTTATTGTCCTTAGATGCAACTTCTCAGAAAGTCTCTTCAGTACAACAGGATTAGGGTCCTTTTCTTTTTGTGCCACTGCCATATCTAGGTCTAGTTGTATATGAGCAAATTCTGTTTGAGCTTTGGCTCTTTTGAATTGAGTATGCAACAATTCAATCTAAAGGATTAAAATAATTATGAAAAATAACGTTTTTAAGATGTCACCACTTATCTTTTCCAAAAACATGAAGAAGTTTAAAAGCACAAAAATCATTCCTTTCTCATGATATAGTCAGCTAATGCACTGTATGCACAAAAATCATGTTGGGTTACAAAACTGAACCAGAAAGCATGGAGCATCTACAAATGTTATAATCTCTTAATCTATTGTAATGATATTTATCCACAATGAAACATGATATAGTCAGCTAATGCACTGTACACATGGAAGGAAGAAACTTGCACAACTAAGGCCTACTTTAAAAAATATAGCATATTTTAGAATTTAAATTTTAAGCATCTATTGTGTGTGCATGTGTGTGCGTGTGTGTGTGTTAAGAAGAGGTATATAAATAATTGTATACACAAGATAAATCATTCCTTCCATCTCAATATGGTATTAGAGCAGTGGCATCTACCATGAAAAGAGGTTTTTCCCTCTACTGCACAGGACCATCAAAGCTTGTCTTTTTCTTTTCCTTTCTCAATTTTTTGCTCTCTTCTCTCCTACAAATCAAGTCCTTATTCTTCTCTACCATTCCAAAGTATAACCATTGTGTTTATATTGCCTATAAGGTCTCTTTCATACATTTCACAAGGCTCAAGGTTATCAAGATCTTAAATGTTTGCTTCAGTTCAATATTTGCCCATATTTGGTTAAGTGTGTTTGGCCATATAACGTTTTTGCCCATGGTTAAGCATTGGTGATGTGAACAGCTTCTGCTTTGGATGGTTAAGCATTGATATTAACTTGTTTTTTTCCCACCTTACATAGTCGTTAAACCTCTCTTTATCAATTGATGACATTGACAGCTTCTGCAATCATTATGGTTAAGCCTTGTTTGATTTAATTTTATTAAGTGGTTAAGGATTGAGTGTATCTTCTAGCTAGTGGTTAAGTTTCTCTTTCTTTTCTTCCTAAGTTGAGCTTATTGGTTAAGTCTTGTTTGATTTATTCCTACATTTGAGATTTCTATTTTGCCAATTTGATTACGATTTATTCATTGTCATTGTATTATATAATGTGGTGGAGAACACAATTTTAATGATGTTATGCATATGTATAATTCATTCTTCCAAGGTACACTGAATTTCTCTCAAATGATGAATGCATAGTGAATGTTAAATTGAACCTAAATTTGCATGTGGTACACACATTGAACGCTGAAGCATTTGTGTTATATTGTAGGTCTTTATTAAAGACCTTGTTACTTGGAAGCTTGACAATTCTATTAGGTGGTGTAGTTGATTTTGTTTCATCAGTTGTCAAAAATTTGAAGAAGTTTCCTTCAGCAAACTTGTTGGAGTTGTTTGTGACGATTGTTACAGGTATTTACCAAATGCCTCTTTTATATTCTTGTTTCAGTTTAATAGAAGGAGTTTTATTTGGGTTATTTGAATTTGTTATGCATTCTTAGTGAACCGTAGTTTCCCATTTGATATTGAATACAATGATTAATATGAATAGTTTGTATTAATCAGTGTCTTCAATCTTGAATTGTCTGTTTGGACAGTTTGGAAAGATTCATTTTTTTACATAATTCATGCGTAGAGGTTTACTATGAGTTGGTCAATTTGATGAAAGTTTGGATTAGGGCATTTCGCTTTTATCTCTGGGTGCGTACATGATCAGGGTGAATTCATTTTACTTCTTTCAAATCGTGCACTTGGAGATCAATGAGAAATGCTGCCAAATTTTTGTCAAATTGTACAACACATAGTTAGCCTCCAACTTGAAATATGTTTAAAAAACAGTATTGCTGAATGGGTTAAGGTGACACCTTTATTGAGTTTAGGTGACATAGTTAATCATCTCAACATCCTTATAACCTTCACAATAGAATAACCATGGACCGTAGTTGGATGAAGGCATCACGAATTTTCGTAGACTATGAGAATGGGGTTGAAGAATTCTTGCAGTTTGCTGAAGTTATTGTACCACGTATTAGTGAAATTTTTGTTTCCATTGATTGTATGCACTGGGAATGGAAAAATTTTCCAATTGCATGGAAATGTCAATTTTTTTGAGGTGATCATCGCAACCCAACAATCATTCTTGAAGCTGTGGCATCACAAGACTTGTGGATTTAGCATGCATTTTTTGGCGCTGCGAATTCAAATAATGACCTTACTGTGTTAAATGGATCTAATTTGTTTGATGAAGTTTTGTTGGCACGTGCGCCTGTAGTGCAATACACAGTGAATAGAACCCAATATACTATGGGATACTATTTATCGAATGATATTTATCCAGACTTTGCTACATTTGTGAAGACCATCTTAATGCCACAAGGAGAAAAGCAAAAATTATTTGTTCAACGACAAGAATCGGCAAGAAAGGATGTAGAACGGGCGTTCAGAGTGCACCAATCTTGATTCGCAATTATATGTGGTCCAACATGTTTTTGGGATATTGCTAAAATGAAGAATATCATCTATGAATGCATCATATTGCATAACCTGATTGTCGAGGACGAATGTGACACATATCAAAGTAATATTGATTACGATAACGTAGGTAACAACACGTCAACATTTGAAATATCTTTAGGTGCTCACCTTAGTATCAGATCAACATACCTTAGAAGGAGAGTAGAAGTTCATGACAAACAAAAACACCGTCAACTTCAAGCAGATTTAGTTGAGCATATTTGGAAACGTTTCGAAAATGAAAATAACAATAACTAAATTTATGTAATATTTTTTTCCATCATTATGTTTTTTATTTATTTTGATGTTATTGTGTTTAATTATCTATTATTATGTAAAATTTTATTTTATATTGTTACGCATTTCGTTTCAATGTTATGTCATTTTATTATTTTTAATTTATATTTCATTTTTCTTCAATTATTCATATTTTTATTTGTATTTATAAAAACTGAAAAATGTTAAGTTTTATTAAAAAAATATAAATGTGTGGATTTTTTTGAGTTTCTTGCGGTTTCTTGCATTGGAGCAAAATTTTGTGAGTTTCATATAAGTGACATGACACTGTGGGGATCACAAAAAATACTGCGAGAACCACGAAAAGTTGATGAAGAAACCCAACAAAACATCTCCCATTAGAGATGTTCTTATGTTCATTAGTTTAACAAAAATAAAAAAGGAATGTGTGTCAGAATATTTCGTTCCCTAAAACATAATTACTAAACATGTGTAGTTTTTCACGATAAAATAATCAGTTAATTACCATAAAAAACACACTTATTACCTTGATAAACCTGAAATCTTATTTTGTATTAAATTGTTAAAAAATACAAAATACAGTTAATAGTTCTTCAGTTTCACACACACGGTAAAGCATCTTGTTGTTTCTCGGAAAAAAAATAAACATCAACTATAAAGTACAAAGTCAATTAAATTATAAATATCTCCTTCACTTTCAACCCATACTCTCTTTGTCTCTAACACCACCCCCCAAACCAATTTTCGTACTCGAGAATTTGAGAATTTTTCCCAAAAAATCTCACCCCCCCTTCAATTTCTCAGCCAAGAGAAAGACCAACAAAAAAACACTTGAATTCTTTCTTAATTCTTTCCCGATTGAGAAAGAGAAAAGAAAAGAAAAAGTTAATGGCATCACTGGGATCTCCGTCTTCATAATTCTAGTGCTACCGTTGCTATCGCATCGTTAGGGTTCCACAAAATGACGTTGTTCTCCTTTGCTCATATTGCAACTCTGGCTTCCTAGAAGAGCTCGAAACCCCTCCTCACTCGTGCCGATCCACGTGCGATGGCGGGTCCCCCTTCGATTGGTAATCGTCCTCCACAACGCGAACGACATCGTCGTGCCCGAAACGCGGAACTTCAAACTCTACTACAACGATGTCGTTTCAGGTTCCTCTGGCCCAAACACTCTCTGCCCCTTACCGCAAGGAGTAACTGAGTTTCTCATGGACTCGAGCTTTGACAATTTACTCGACCAGCTCGATGGCGCTGCGGGGGGCAACACTCTGCCTCCCTCTGCAATGGCGTCGAAAGCGGCAATTGAGTCGATGTCAGTGGTTAAGATCCTTACGAGACATGTCTACACGGAATCCCGTTGTGCAGTTTGCATGGAGAATTTTGAGATCAATTGTGACGCACGTGAGATGTCGTGCGGGCACGTATACCACTCGGAGTGCATCATGTCGTGGCTCTCGATGAGAAACTCGTGCCCCGTGTGCTGCCACGAGGTTCCTTCCGATGAAGTTGAAGAAAGTAATAGTAATAGTAACAATAATACTGTGGGCTTGACTATTTGGAGACTTCCTAGGGGCAAATTCGTTGTGGGTAGGTTCATCGGAGGGAGGGAGCTCCCGTTGGTTTATACAGAGATGGACGGCGTGTTTAACGGCGTTAACGACGCTCCCAGGAGAGTCTCTTGGGATAGCTCTGTTGGGAGGTCTAGGGAGAGCAGAGGGTTCAGTTCTGCTCTAAGGAATGTCTTTTCGTATTTCGGGGGGGGGGGGGGGGGGGGGGGGGGGGGGGGGGGGGGGTGAAGAGCTCGTTTTCTCGCTGAACGAGAAATTCGCGTGCCGATGGAAGATCTCGCTCTTAAAAAAAGCTGCAATTTCGACCGTAACCTCAAGGTTTTTGAGGTCACTGACTCTATAACGCCGTCTCGCAATCGGCGTCACCACATTGCCTGCGTTTTGTCATATCAAAGACTGTCGTGACGAGACCGCAATAAGGTTTTGAAAAAATTGTGATTGCAATTGTCGTCGCATCAGCTACATCTATCTACAATTATTCTATAGTATCGGAAACAATGATGATACTACAACTTCGACCATGGTGGGATTTTCAATTTTTTGTGATGTTTTTAGTTTGCTGAGTATTCGTTTGAATTTTTAGGGGAATTACAAATTTTTTTGTAAATTATTTAGTCTATTGAGTATTCGATTGGATTCAGATATTGTAAATAACTATAACTGATAAAACAGTTTCTAGAGTTGTTGAATGGTGGTTTTGAATTGGCATAGGGTTTTGCGAACAGGATAAGAGCATTTAGGCAGTTGTGAATCAACACTGTTGGATAAGGATTAAACGGTTTAAACTTTAGATATGTATTTTTATAATTGATAATTGATTTATGAGATAAAATATGATTTGTATTTCCTGAAGTTTTAGTTTTTAACAATATTAAATGTTGTTGTGTGATTTATTTGGCCGATCTCACGTAGTGGGATAAGGCTATGTTGTTGTTGTATGAGATGAAATATGTTTTGTCTGATCTTCATCTAACAATTATGATTAGTTGATCATGTGAATGTGTTAAATTCCTGACTGTTTAAGAAATTCAGGTTTAGGGCTATGCAGTTTACTTGTGGTTGTGATGAGATTGAGTTAGGATGTAAGATAGGAAGATGGGATGTCATGTTAGGGTGGAAATTGGGGGTGGAAGAGGATTGTGTGTAACTGTTGTTGTATCTCTTTGTCTTTTGGTTTTGAATAATTTTATTGGTTTTGTAGTTAGAGTAATTAATGCTTGTGAGTTATGGTGTTTTATTTGTTTTGAAATGTGGTTCTATTGGGTTATGAGAAATTATGATATCTATTGTTGATGTAACATGGTTTGTTTCTTTGTCTACCACGGCTTTGGTTTTTTATGGGTTCATGTTAGGTGGTGTTTAATATTTGTGGGTTTGCTTTGGTGGCATTTGTCACTTTCAAATTTCATTTTCCATATGTGATTGGTTTAGGTAGATGAACATTTCACACCTTTAGAATTGGGCAATTGAAAATTGCTTATTCATAAATGATAGTACCAAATGGCAGTAAAGGATGTGTTAACGAAAATAGATCACCATTTGAAATAAGAACTCCACCTCATTTTGTGTTGTCTAATGCTTATTTAGGAGGATCATGCTACTTATGACTAAGTAAATTGTCAATCTAGGGATTGACTCCCACCTAGGCCTCTAATGGTCAAATCTACATTTAAGAAGCTATGTTGTATTCTCTGGTTTTGGGTGTTCTTTTTCTTGCTTGATCATTTTCATTTGCAAGTTTTATCTTGACTGGGTACAAAAGGAAATAAATGCTCATAACTTGAATGATTTTCAAGTGTAGTTTTCATATGTATTTCTCTTATAGGCAGTTGTCATTGATATTTTCAAGGAACTCATTTTCTTTCCCGAGTTTATAATGCAATGTTATTTTTCTTAAAATGACTAGAATATGTTGATTTACTCTATTGCTTGATGACATGTGAAATTTGGGGGTTTTATTTATGGTTGATTCTTGATTCTAGGGTATGTTTTCTGGTTTACAATTTTAAGTTGTATACTTTATACATAATCATCATTAGTTTTATGAATGATTGGTATGGTCATTTGCTGCAGTAGATGTGTTATGTCATCATCATATTATATGATTATCTATTGTTTAGGTAAAGGTTAATAAAATATCTGGAGTTTTCAAACAATAAAGTGCCACATATCCTACCTTGGTATTGGTAAGTGTGTGAATGACTCCTGGTTTAATTTGTGTGCTTATTTGTTTGATTGCCATGGTTTTTCATTCATTTATTTGTATTTCTAAATCACTTGATGGTTTGCTCAGAGATGCAAAGGGTAATACACATGCATTGCTGGAATAAAAAATAGTTTACTAAAATTACATTTTACAATCATGAATCAATGTGGCTGGACTTTGATTTGAAGGGAAAAAAAACTTGTTAAACCGTTTGTATAAGATAAAAAAGAGCAAAAAAAAGTCTTTGCAAAGTGTGTTTTAGAAAAATAAAGAAGAGTAATACAAAACAAAAGCACTTATCAAAAGTAGTTGTGCGGTGGAAAATCACTGCTTTGAAAGTGAAATTCGGCTGGACCGTGATGCAAATCAGAAATGCCGATCGCTTCCAAAGGATAACACAATGAGCCTATGAACACGTGCACTCATGACCTTAGGCTATGGAAATTATAGAACAATTTCCCAGAAATTGAGTAAGAATATAAGAGAGGGAAAAGAGCATGGTTGTTGTATAGAAGAAAGAAGAGTTTTTTTTTTTTTGGGTCTTGTGACCCTTTGAACCATTTTTTATAGAGTATGAAAATTGAACTCTGGTTCAATATCTCTTAAAAAATAGCCTCCCATACCTAAACTATTTTCTAACGTTCAGAATTGAAGCAAAAGATAAGGACAAATATAAACTCATTAACAATCTAATCTCAACCATTAATAATAGTTTAGAAAAATAAGGCCCAAACCCATAAACCAACACAATAATAGAAAAAGGATACCAACATGTTGCCATTGTCCAACAATCCCCCACCAATGGCTAACCAAGAAGAAAACGAAAAAAAAATCCGAGCAAAAGAAGGAATAATACTTAAGCATCAATATCTTAATGATAGAATTGGTACATAGTGAAGTGAGACAACAATTGTGTCTAGGTAGTGAAATACTCTTGAACTACTAAGACTTCAATTGAGACATTCACCACACATGATTTTACCTTAAAATCTGTTTTTTTCGCAATAATTGAACCAAGCGTTTTTAATGGCCATGCATACACCATGAGTATTCATGAGTGCTCTAAAAAGACAATTCAAGTCTTTCATTGAAGGTGGTCCACCTTCACATTCACATAGGTGAATCCATCAAGTGTGTCTCAAAAGTAGCACCTCAAAGGGATATGGAATCATTAAGAGCACAAGAATGCTCAAGTTCAACAAAAAGGCATAAGTCCCATCTCTCTTGATGTTTCAAGGACTATTTTCCTTGTCAAACCTTTACTGAGAAGGTTTGCTAAGTTCCTATCATATCTTACAAACTCCAAGGAGATCACATTGTTCTTCAGCAATTCCTTAATTAAAATGTGTTTAATGTGTATGTGTCTACTCTTCCCATTATACACATTATTCATGGTAATTCCAATTGCTGCCTGTGTATCACAATGAAGAGAAACTGGTATAGACTGCCTCCCCCACAATGGCACATATGCCAACAAGTTCCTTAACCACACTACTTCTTGGCCTATTAAATAAATAGCAATGAATTATGATTCCATAGTGGAACGTGTTATACAAGTTTGCTTGGTAGACTTCCAAGATAGAGCACCCTACCGAAAGTAAAAACATACCCACTAGTAACATTGTCATTATCAGTAATCCAATTTGCATCACAAAATCCTTCTAACACAATAGGAAATTTGCAAAAATGTAAACACCAATCCATAATGCCCTTTAGGTACCTTAGTAAACGACGACATGCAGTCCAATATTCATTACTTGGGTTATGTGTATATCTATCTAACCTACTCACAACAAATAATATGCCAAGTCTAGTACAGTTGACGAGGTACATAACACTTCCTATTATTTTAGCATATTCATTTTATAAAACACCAAGACTTTTGTTCTTCTTAAAATGTACACTAGGATCATAGGAATTCTCATGTGCAAATCATCATACAGTTGAACTTTTTAAAGATTTTTTCAATATAATATGACTGACATAAGGAAAATCCATTTGCAATTTTTCTCCTTTTAACACCAAGAATAACATTAGTTTCTCCTAAATCTTTCATATCAAAATGAGAAGATAAAAATAATTTGGTCTTATTTACCACAATCACATTGGTCCCAACAATTGACATGTCATCAACATATAAGCATATTATCAAACATTCTTGTCTAATAAATTTGGAGTAAACACAAGAATCAGATGAATTAACAACATAACCATCACTCACAAAAGTCTGGTCAAACTTTTCATACTATTGTTTAGGAGCTTGTTTAAGGCCCTACAAAGATTTTCTTAATTTTCACACTTTATTTTCCTAACCCTCTACCACATAGCCCTTAGGTTGTACCACATGTATTTCTTATTTGAAGTCACCATTAAGAAAATTTGTTTTAATGTCCATTTGATGCACTACAAGATCATGAATTACAACTAAGACAACTAGAGAATGTATAGTGGCAATCTTGGTAACCAGAGAGTATGTATCAAAAAAAGTCAATGTCTTTCTTTTGTGTGTAACGCACAGCTACAAGTCTAGCCTTGAATTTATCAATGGTTCCATTAGTCCTTAGTTTCTTTCTAAGGACCCATTTACAATTAATTGGTTTACATCCCTTAAGCAAGTCAACCAAATCCCATGATGATTAGACATGATATAATCTAATTCACTTTTAATTGCTTCTTTTCAAAAGGTAGCATCAATACAAGTTACTGCATCATTATAGGTTTTAGGATCTTCCTCAATGAATAAAGTAGACACAAAAGCATCATTTATTTTATCAACATTGTTGTTTTCAGTCAAGAATGTAGTAACAAATTTGGGTCCAAAACTATTTCCTACTCTTTGCCTTTTGCTTCTCCTAGGTTCATCAATTGATTTATTGAGAAAGGAGGAAGAAACAGGTAAAGAAAAAGGCATTGGAGTAGAATGAGAAAAACCAACCACATCACTAACACATTTCTTTAATGGAAACACAACTCAAAAAATTTTGCATTTCTAGATTCACTAATAGAATTATCACTTAAACATAAGAATCATTATGCAACAATATTTTTAGCATATCCAATAAATGCACAATCAAAAGTTTTGGTTCCAATGTTATTCCTCTTGAAATAAGGTATGCCCACCTTAGCTAGACACCCCCACAATTTCAAAAAACTCAAGTTAGGACCAAATCCCTTCCATAGTTCGTAGGGTGTCTTTTCAAATCTTTTATGAGGGACTTTATTTAGTATAAAACATGCAGACAATACCACTTCCCCCCACATACGGTTAGATATTCTAGAACTTAAAAGCATAGGATTCATTATTTCTTTTAGTGTTCGATTTTTCTTTCAACTACATCATTTTGTTGAGGACTATAAGGGGCACTAGTCTCATGGACAATGCCATACTTTTTACAAAACCCCTTAAGAAAAGTAGTGGCATATTCACAACCCGTATTAGATCTAAGCCTTTTGGTTTTACGATCCAATTGATTTTCAACTTTTGTCTTATATTTTAAAAACATGTTTTCAGCTTCATCTTTTGAACTTGGAAGGTAAATCTTAGTGTACCTTGAATAATGATATATAAAGGTTATATAATACTTCACTTCCTCTACTGACCGTGTTTCTAAAATCAAACAAATTTGTACGAATTAACTCAAGTAATTTATAAGATCTATTAGTGATAGGTTTAAAAGGATTTTTTGCATATTTAGCTTCCATAAATATGGTGTAAACATAAAGAGTAGATGAAGATGAAGACTCTTAGTTTATTTTGATGATGATGTATTTTGTATTAAGGAACCTTAGTCATTATTAGGGTGTTTGTTTACACTTACTTGAATGTGTGTGGTAAATCATGCATGCATGCATCCTAGACTAGGAGAAGTAGATCAATATTGCTTTACATGCTAATCATTGCATTGATCATTGATCTTAAGCCTTAAAGAGTTGAACTTCATAACTTAGCTTTTAAAATCACTAAGTTTCAACTTTGCATCATGATAATTGACTATATGCTATTATATTCGACTATATCGAGCCTTTGAATTCTAAGAATTGATAACAACTTGCAGATAATCAACTATCTTAAGTATCTAATTAACTATCTAATTCTAAAGAAGTTTTTGCTTTCTCAAATAGTCCATTAAATGGTAATATAATTGACTATATGTCCTTCAGAAAACCCAGGTGATGCAAAGAACAATTTAGTCAACAATTTCTATGGCATAATCAACTATTTTAGTTATAAGACTGTAAAAATGAGTTTTTTGAAGGATTTCGGTGTGACACCATTATCTCTTATATTTTTCATTACATTTTCACTATAATAGTTTATGAAAACCTCAAAGTGTCATAACCACTTGGATCCTTGACTAAAAAACATCATTTCACATAGGGAGTATTTTAAAACTTTCATATCTTTGATAGACAAGGTGAAATCCTTCCTAAATTGCGATTCTATTTTTCGTTTTTCATTGAGTACGGTTCTCGATGGTTTGCATGTAATGGCTTTTTTTACATGTGTTTTACAATCTTGATAGGTTTTCAAGAGATTAGGCATAAGTGGTGTGCATTTGTTTGTAACTCAAAAGATTATAGTGGAAAGATTCAAGTGGGTTGCTTGAATCAACTTGGTGTAGATTTCCTAGAAATCAAACCAGTATAAATTGTTATGTGAATCTCTTTTTCTAACCTTTAATCTCAAGTAGTTTCTTCCATAAGATTCTTATCCTTTGAGCTTTGAATAATTGTTGTTCATAATTGGGTAAGTGTTTATTTGAGTTTAAGGAGTCAAGAAGTATTTGCAACATACCAAAAATCTCTTGGATTAATTGAATTAAGGAATGTATTTTGAAAAGTTATCATTTGGGGTCATATATCATTTTGAAACTAGATCACCCTCCTTCTTGGTTTATGATAATTCTTGCCAATATTTTTTACATATAGGACATTTAGAGAAGTTATTTGCATCCAACACATTAATAAAACGCATATTTTTAAGTTTCTTAATGGAATCCACATTCACATGTCCCAACCTATAATGCCATAGATTAACAGATTCAACAATATAAGCACAACCAGTAGAGAAATTATTATTAGATGCAACAGTAATAATGTTTAATACAAACAATCCATCAACAAGGTATCCTTTCCCCCCACAAAGTCCTCATTCTTAGTTCTTATGACTTTATTAGCTTCAAAAACCAATTCCAGTCTAGCTTTATTAAGTAAGCTACTAGAGACTACATTCCTATGTTGGGAGGGAACATACAAGACATCACTCAAAGATAAGATTTTTCTAGAAGTAAGTTTAAGCAAAATATTTCCTTTACCGAGCACTCCAATTGTAGCAGATTTTCCCACGAAGACGCATTCTCCATCAACAACATCATGGAATTGGTGGAAGAGCACTTTGTTGTCACACAGGTGTTTAGAAGCTCTAGTATCCAAAATCTAGTCTACTTTGTTATCCACCAGGTTTGCCTCCACTACCACAACAATTATTACTTCTTCTTTTTCTGGCAAGTTTGCTTGAGGTGCAGCAAGCTTCTGACACTTCTTCTGTTGTCTCTATCTCATATTGCATTGGTGTGCTTTGTGACCAGACATGCCACAAACATAGCATGTGATCTTCTTTTTCTGGATTCTATTGTCACCTTTGTTGAAGTTAAACTATTTTTCTATTGTCCTTGTTTCTAGAAGTGTTTTCCCTATGCCTTTGGACCTGTTTTGATTAGCAAACTCAACAACATTAGCATTAAATGAATCTACATAATGTGAAGCATTCTTGTCTTTAAGTCTGATGGCCTCTTCAGTCTTCATATGGTTGATCAATTCTTGAAGAGACAAATCTCTCTTCTTATGTTTTAGTTGGTCGCGGTAGTCACTGCAGGAGGGTGGAGATTTCTCCAACAGCACGTTAGCCTACAATATCTCGCACATCTTCATTCCTTCATTTAGCACATCACCAACCAAATTCTCATCCTCATGAACCTAGTCCATGATTGGTTTGTCATCTATCATTTAGAAACACAATCAATTCGTCACAAAATATTTCTTCTTTCCAACATCATCAGTACCATAGTGTTTGAAGCACTTGAAACACACTAGAAGGGGGTTGAATAGTGTGATGGATAAAAATTTAGTCTTTCGAAAACTATTAAAAGCTTTTCTCAAACAGATATTAATTGACAAAGGGTTTCATCCAAGGGGTTCAAAATCACCTTATGCTTAGAAAATCAGTTCATAAAACTTGGATGTAATAGTGTAAAAGTGATAAGCAGTAAAGAAAATACAAAAGTTTTATACTGGTTCACCGCAACTCTTGAAGAACATCCAATTCTCATTCAAACCTTGAAGGGTTCGACTAATCAATTATTTGATTACAACCAAGTATTATCTATGGCACTTCTGGCTACAACGAGTACTCTCTAGGCCACTCCTAGCACTACACTTAATCTCCCCCTGAGATTAAGACTCGAGTATTCTTTGTCACTAAGCCACTCCTGGCTTTCAGAAACAATATATGTTTGATAGAAAATGTATTTTAATCACTTAATGAGTGTTTACATAGTAAGTTCGAATACAATGAAACTCGCTAACTTAGTAAAGATAAGATTCACTCAATTTGATCAAGTTTTCTTCGTCTAGTGGACTAACAACGTTACAACACTTGTTTGTTTTTCTCAAAATATTATCTTGTAATTCGACAACCTTTACACTAACACCTTTAGGCTTTATATAGACATCAAAGCTTCTGTCCGTTGAGAGATCTTAGCTAGCTATTATCTAATAGCTTTGGCACTTGACATGAGGTTGCTGCTGTGCAGAGAGAAAGTGTGGACCACAAATACTTTATAAAGCATATCCTAAGAGAAGTACAGTTTGCTAGTGTCGCCTAGTGCTCAGAGCTGACTTTCAATGTACAAATCGAAAGAAACGTTAACAACAGAATACAAAAGGAATTAAGAATGTCAAGACAAGACAATTTTAATCTTCCATTTTGTGCGCTATGGCGCGAATTTCTTATTGAGCCTATGGACATTACTTTCTTGTGATTGTTTTTAGAACTTGAGGAATGAGTAATTGTTCCATTGCTTTTGTATTGTGAGCCAAGTGCTAAAGCACTTGTCATCTCAGGACTAGATGCTAAAGCAGTATTATCTAATGATTGATACTTTGCCTATTGTCCTGAGCATTTCAGTTCATGCTTTTGTGCTTATATGTCATAGAGATATATATGAACATGTAGCTAAAGCATGAAAGGTTAATACATAAAATTTATACTTTGTTAACATCAAAATCTTAGGGATTTAATTGTTTGGTACAGTCCAATGTGACTTAGACGCAACCAGACTTAACAGTATTTTGATAAAATGTCCCAAATCGCCTTCACAGACTTCTAATCAATGAATAGATCAAACAAATCATCTGTCATATGAGTCAGTAAATGACCCCTAACAGTCTTGTTGTCCTTTGCATATTTTATCTTGGCCTTTTCACAAGCTTTCCCAGTTGTAACAAGTGTTAATGTTATAAGTGATTTCTCAATTCCAATAGGTATTGGTGTTTCTGGTACATCAATGTTATTAATTGGGTCACTGGGAGGATCATCAAACAATGCATAATCAATCTCTCAGGCTTGAAACAAAAATTAACAATTTATGTGACCATCTTCAATAGTTCGTTCCATCGAGAATTACTAACTTTGACAAATCAGGAACAATCTTAGGTACATTCAATCATTTTTATTTAGTACTACAATAAAGGTTCACTTTCAAATTGTTAGAAAAAATAAAAAAGAGTAATACAAAACAGAAACACTTATCAAAAGAAGCAGTTGTGCCATGGAAACCACTGTCTTGAAAATGAAACTTGACTAGACTGTGGTGCAAATCAGAAATGTCGATCGCTCCCCAATGTTAACACAACAAGCCTGTGAACACGTGCACTCGTGACCTTAGGCTATGGAAATCACAAAACAATTGCCCAAAAATTGAGTAAAAAGATATGAAGAGAGGGAGAAAAGCATGGCTGTTATATAGAAAAAAGGAGTTTTTTCTATGTATCTCGTAACATTTTTCTATATAGAGTATATCTCCTAAAAGATAGCCCTCCACATCTAAATTGTTTTCTAACATTCAGAATTGAAGCAAAAGATAAGGACAAATCAAAACTTATTAACAACCTAATCTCAACTATAACGACTTCGTTTAATTGACGTATATTAACTTATTACGTTATTTCATATTTAACCGATTACGCTTTTAGTTTACGAAGAATTTTTTTTCTACGTATTTCGACTACGTAAATTACTATTCTAAGCGCTTTACTATGTTGGAAAAATTCCACATAACATATAGTTCCAAGTAACTCAAACATAGTTAATTATAACAGT
>PYAF01003195.1:30840-54307 GCA_007407185.1 Glycine tomentella
GGTTATTTCTAACCCATCTGAGAATATTTATAACATTTCTTCCTTAAATGTCTTACCGGACTTCCTAGGGCAATTTGGTCATTAATAAAATATCCAGGGGTATTTTGGTCATTTAGTGCCTTAGGGACCTATCTGTCATTTTTGAAATTGTCCAAGGATATTTTGGTAATTTCTCCTAGGGATACATTGGTCATTTCCAAAATTGTTCAGGGCAAAATTATCATTTTCATCCTAAGGACATAAACGTCATTTCTGAAATTGTTCAAGGGCATTCTTGTCATTTTGCCCTAAATTTTTCTACTGTCTTTTATTAACATTTTACTCTTAGTAATTGTCTATAACTCTCTAATTTTTTGGGGTGTTACATCAACCATTAATTGTTGTCCAAGAAAATAAGGTCCAAGCCCACAGACCAGAATAATAACACAAAAAGAACACCTGCATGTTGCCATTGTCCAACAGAGTACACCCTTTTCATCCTAGTCCTTATTACTTAATTGATTTTCTTTACTGACTTGCTAGCACTATTTGTAGACAATTTTGATGGTCGATAACAATGATAAGACATATACTTATGATTGTGTTGAGTGAAGGAAACTTGTCAAATTACGAGTTTTGATATTTACAAGCACAGAACAAATTTGTACCAAAACAGTTTGAATAGTAGGGGTTAGCAATTTACTATTTGTCAAAACAAATATATAATGTTACGGATTCTGTAAATGGGCTTAGTAGCAAGGCCCATTGAAGAGTAGTGTGTCACTGACCTCAACTGAAAGTCAGGTCATGGTCATTGACCATTTCAAAGATCGTGCTGCTAAGTGGTTGAAGATTTAGGCCAGGAATATCGGGGAATCTACAACTGCCACAGAGGTAAACACATTATAAATAATGGTCGTAGTCAGAGGAAAAAGGTACACAATTTCTAACTCTCTCTTTCCTTCACACAGTTCACACACACACTCATCCATTGTGGTGTATTCCTCCAAACATTGTGATCATCTTTCCTGGGATATCTTCACCATATAGATATTTTCAGAAGGAGAGAGAAAGAAGTTAGATCCAACAGTAAAGAACCATCACCCTTGTTGGACATTTCCGTTTATTACGAACGGAACATTGGCGCCGTCTGTAGGGAACCTTAAATTTCAATTCCCACCAATCACGATGGTAAACACGAGAAGCCATCAGAACGAAGAACAACAGGAACCACCCACAAGCGTGGTTTCACATGAAGCCGTGCAGATAGAAGACGCAGTTGCAGATACTGCTTCGTCCCTCGCCCAGCCAGGATTGTCATGCCAAATGACCCACCGTACGTTTCAACCGGGATAGAACATGAGCGAATCCAACGATTCGTCATAATGCGTTGCAATCCATCCTGGCCCGGATTGAACGCCTCGAGAAACGACATGCCCTTCAGCAACAGGAGGACATCTTTAACATATTGATTCAGTTAGATGAACATAATGCAAAATGGAGACACGATGGAGAGCAGTGCATGCAGGATTTAGAGCGACGGATCGGCAACACAGAGAGTCCGGCTCAAGAGCAACCCACTCATCCAATACGGGTCGAAGCGCTGAATTAGATTCTGGCTTTCCATGAAGTCGGCACTCCTGGACCGAATAGCCATCTCGAACGTGGAGGATCATCTAGTCACTAGACACAAAATAACAACCCGGGACGTCGCGACTCACAGTTCGAGGCCCCACACCAAGTCACCAACATAGAAGCAAGCCCGGGGAAATCAGTGCAGACTCGAGTAGAAACTCAGAACCTGGTAGCCGAAGCTGTACATCAGCCTAAGATAGGTGATGTGTACCGAAGAAAATATCGACGAGGATAGCACAATAACAGTCTTTTTGTTGATGAGATTGTCAATGCCCAGTTCATAGAAGATTTTGACGAGTCCTTCCTGTCAAAATATGACGGAAGTCAGGACCCACAGGTGCATATTGACGAGTTTGACATGCAAATGTGTGTCATAGGCATTAATGAGCCGATAATATCACAAATCTTCGTTACCACATTATCTGGTGCTTCTCAGACATGGTTCCACACATTGCCACCGTGATCGATCCGCAACTTCGAAGATTTCGGTCAAAAATTCTTGCTCAATTTCACAACTAGCAAGAAACAACCCAAATCCGAATTCGCACTAGGGAAAATACGCTAGCAACCCGGAGAGACACTGCAGAGTTACTTATACCGTTTCAAAGAAGCCGCCCTGCAAGTACAAGGCCTGGAAGAAAAGGTACATGTACATCTCTTGTCGGCCGGGCTTAGTAGATCATCCCGGTTAGCGAAGTCAATATACAAGGACCCTGTGAAATCTTTGATAGAATTCAGAATACGATCGAAGAAATACTTAGAATTGGAGAAGATGGAAATTGCTAATACAGCTCCTAGAAGGAAGAACTCCCCACCTAGGAACCGACATCAGGGTAATTATCATCCCGACAGGAATGTGGATCCCGTGTTTAGGCCAGGGAGATATGAAACTAAATATGACAAGTATACCCTACTAAATACTTCGCAGGCACAAGTATGGAGGGAAGTCGCTCTGATGGACATGAAGAAAGTAGACTGACCCCGACCAGTATTCAAGAAGGTTGGACTCGATCACTTTCGCTTCTGCGAATTTCATAATGGACCGGACCATACTGCGGATCAATGTTGGGACTTACGAGTTGCCATAGAAAAATTTATTCGAGAAGGTAAATTGAGGCAATATGTCATCAAAATGCAAGGTCAACAAAGCAAACGAAAAGTTGGTCAGAACGAAGCTCAACCACCAAAAGACCGAGATATCAAAAGGAACAAACGAGAAGATGAAGAGTTCCCAGAACAAGAATTTGAGTGCAACTTGATTTCCGGAGCCATGGGAGGAGGAGGAGATATGACCAACCAGCGAAGGAAATATCTTAAAGAAGTCCTCTCTGTAAAGGAGCAAGCTAAATCTAAAGGAGGTAACAGCAAAACCGAGCTCCCTCTGCTCTACTTTACCAAAGAAGATATGGAAGATGTAGTCCCCGGTCACGAGGATGGCCTGGTAATAACCGGGACAATAGTCAATTGCCGAGTCAAGAGAATCTTTGTGGATGATGGTAGCTCGATAGACATCAATTCTTGGAGTGCCTTCAAGAAGATGAACTTGGATGAGAAGGATTTGAAACCATGCAAAACCATGTTAATAGGTTTCAACGACAGGAATACTAGCATCAAGGGCTCCATCAATCTTCGTTTGACCTTGGGAACGAAGGAGGCCTTCAAATCAGAGAGGGTCACTTTTGTCGTAGCCGAATTCTCCTCACCATACAACATCATCCTGGGGAGACCAACCATCCATAAATGGGATATGTTATTATCCTCCAAACACCAGAAGTTGAAGATGGTTGGAAGTAATGGCAAAGTAATAACCATTCGCAGAGACCAGAAAGAATCCCGCCAATCTAATTTCAATGTTGTGAAGGAAAGTGAAGGTGGCCCATCTTCACCACCTCGGGTTCGTGAAGGAGAATGAGTTGAGCAAAAAACCGTCAAACGTCGAATCGGAGAAGCAATAAATCTGGTGGAGCTCGATATGAGAGAAGACATTGAAGAATAGAGGCTGGAACCAGTGGACAAGCTTGAGGATATCCAGATAGGAACCCAGCCGTCACAAGTCACTAAGATAGGAAAAATATCTGATCCTGCCATCAAAGCCGAGTTAACAAAATGCCTAAAACATAATCGAGATGTGTTTGCGTGAAAAGCCTCCGAGATCCCGGGAATAAAACCAACTTTTTGCTGTCACAAGTTATCAATGTACCCCGGCTCAAAACCAGTCGCCCAGAAAAAGCGAAACCTCGGCCCCGAACGAAAGCAGGCATTAGATAAGCACATCAAAGAATTATTAGAAGTCGACTTTAAACGATAAATTCAATACACCACATGGCTATTCTATGTCGTGATGGTCAAGAAATCCAACAATAAATGGAGAGTATGCGTCGACTACACCCACTTGAATAAAGTATGCCCTAAGGATTCGTATCCAATGCCGAGCATTGATCAATTGGTAGATAATTCATCCGACTTCAAATTACTATCATTCATGGATACCTATTCCGGATACAATCAAATCGCCATGTACCCAGGGGATCAAGAGAAAACAGCATTCAGAGGAGGAGAAGAAAATTACTGTTATAACGTAATACCTTTTGGCCTGAAGAATGTCGGAGCCACATACCAGCGGATGATGAATGAAGTTTTCAACCAGCAGCCCGACCGTAACATAGAAGTATACATAGACGACATGATAACGAAAACAGACGCCACCGGAAACCACATTTAGGATCTATGTTACGGTCGCACAACATTTGTCTGAACCCACTCAAGTGCGCGTTTGGGGTCACGGCATGAAAATTCTTAGGGTTCATGTTGACTCACAGAGGGATAGAAGCCAACCTGGACAAATGCAAAGCCGTGTTAAAAATGCAATTCCCTACAAACAAAAAGGAAGTTCAACAACTCACAGGAAGGATAGCTGCACTGACACGCTTTCTTCCAAAATCTGTAGAAAAAACACTTCCTTTCTTCAAACTTTTGAAAAAGGAAGCCCTCGTTGGTTGGAACCCGAAGTGTGAAGCGGCCTTTTAGGAAATTAAAAAATGTCTAGCCTCCCCTCCAGTGTTAACGAAGCCAGAGCCCGACGAAACTCTAATCCTATATTTATCGGTAGGCGAGGAGGTGGTTAGTGCTGCATTGGTCAGAGAGATTAACAAATCTCAATCACCGATGTATTTTGTTAGCCGAGCTCTCAGAAATTCAGAGCTGCGATATCAAAAACTGGAGAAAGTAGCCTTTGTGCTTCTCATAACGGCCAAAAGGCTCTGCCCATACTTCCAAGGCCATACCATAATAGTCCAAACCAATCAGCCAATCCTCCAGATATTACACAAGCCGATTTAGCCGGCAGAATGACGAGTTGGGCAATTCAGTTATCGGAATTCAATATAAAATACGAAGCCCGACATGCCATCAAATCTCAAGCCTTGGCCGACTTTTTAGTTGAACTAACCCCGGTGGTCAGAGGTAGCACAGGAGTCTGGAAGTTGTATGTCAATGGCTCATCCAACATAAAAGGAAGCAGAGCCGGGATTATAATAGAAAGTCCAGAGGGAGTATCCATTGAACATTCCCTACAGCTTAACTTCCCGACATCAAACAACCAAGCTAAATATAAAGCGTTGATTGTCGGGCTAATACAAACTAAAGAACAAGGAACACAGAAAGTAAACGTATTTACCGACTCCCAGCTCGTCATAGCCCAGATTGAAGGAAGATACCAAGCAAAAGGCCCGTTGCTGATCAAATATTTGAGCAAAGCTAAGGAGATAATAGTTGAATTAGATGAGGTGGTAGTAGTCCATATTCCCAGAGAAGACAATGCCCGAGCCGATATATTGTCCAATCATAGAACAATTATTCAATAGGATATTTATCAGCCCACTTGCGTAATGGCGATCTCAACAACCGAAGATTGGAGGAGACCAATAATCAGCTATTTGGAGCAAGGGACACTACCGAATGATTGGGTAGAAGCCAGGAAGTTAATCCGAGATGCGTCCATGTACACCATACAACATGACGAGTTATATTGAAAGGTTCCGCATACCCCAATGTTGCTTTGCTTAGGCCCAGACCAAACCGAATATGTTATGACGGAGATACATGAAGGAATCAACGAACATCATATGGGAGCAAAAGCCCTAGCAATGAAAGCCATCCGGGCCAGGTACTACTGGCCAACGATGAAGGCTGACGCCTTGAATCATGTGAAAAAACGCGATAATTGTCAAAAGCATGCCAGGATCGTATGGTCCCCTCCAGCCGAGCTGACAACAATCACCGCAGCCTGGCCTTTCTACAAATAGGGAATGGACCTCCTAGGACCATTCAAGGCAACAAAAGGACAAATGAAATGGTTAATTGTAGTCATTGATTACTTTACAAAATGGATCGAGGCTGAGCCACTAGCTACTATTACCTCGGCCCAAGTTCAAAAATTCTTTGAGCGATGCATTATATCAAGGTTCGAGATCCCGGCTAAAGTCATTACGGATAATGGAACGCAATTTACTGATAAACGATTTCAAGAAATGATGGTCAAATTCCACATCAAACACCACTTCTCGTCAGTAGAACATCTGCAATCCAACAAACAAGTCGAGGCCGCCAGTAAAGTCATCCTAGACAGATTGAAGAAACGTATGCATGAGGCCGACTCAAATTGGGTGGAGCAGTTATATTATGTCTTATGGGGCCATAGAACCACACCTCAAACGTCCACTCAAGAGACCCCATTCAAAATGATGTACAGCTGCGAAGCAATGATACCTGTAGAAATCGGACAACCCTCCTAGCGCAGGAGGCACGCACTCCATGCAGGGGAAGACAACAACAACGAAACACTGGCCACCGAGTTAGAATTGATAGAGGAGACCCGAACCACGGCACACCACCGGGACCAAAACATGAAACGCATGATAGCCAACAAGTTCAACAAGAAAGTCAAACCCAAACACTTCGAAAAAGGCGACCTAGTACTCCGCAGAGCAGATATCGGAAACAAGAACGCCTAGGACGGAAAGCTAGCAGCCAACTGGGAAGGGCCGTACTGGATAACACAAAACCTCGGACAGGGTGCGTACATGCTGGAGACCCTCGACAACAACGCGATAAAGTGCACCTGGAATGCCGACAAGTTAAAAATATACCACAATTAGCGTCTCCAGCAACAACTTCAGTTCTCAACTATGATTAGGGAATTTGGACCTCACGACAACATGAGCGATTTGTTTCAATTTTTATGTTCGTTTACATTTCATGTGTTTCTCTTTAATTGAGAGTATGAACCGGAGTCCGTGAGTCCACTGTCACTCATACCTATCTCTTTCATTGAGATCATGAATTTTTGTAATGATTTCGATATTCTTAATAAATACTCTTGTTTTTACAAGACAAATACAAATATTGTGCATAGCACGTGATTTTGACCAAATTTAAATCGTATTTAGTATTTCAATCAAATCATTTTATGGCATCAATGTGTTTGTAATTTGTTCTTTATTATAATCAAACAAATAGCTGTAAGCTTACAGAAATATCAAGGGTTTGCTTAAAGCACGGTGGTCGAAATAAAACAAGAATATGGTATATGTGTGGTTAAAGCCATATACATTTGAATAGCATTGACTTTGTACATTTCTTTATTAACCTCGTCCACATACTCATGCATGTTAGAACCACACACACACACATGATACAATTACTTTGATATATTTTTTTGACGTTGAAAATATATTTTGCTTTAAATTTTGTTCATATGGAATTCATTTTACTACTTAACAATAACCTCGAAATTAATTTGACTTCTATGTGTGTCCGCGTGTAAATTAGATGGCTAACAATTAATTTTATATAAACAAGCTCCTCATTTGAATGGATTCCCCTTCAGAAAAGTATAAAAGGAAAGCATCTGCTGTTAGTAAGTATAAAATGCCATTGCTCTATCCCATATATAGATGTCATCAATAACTAGATATTATACTAATAACACGAGAAAATGCCCCTTTCATTTTTTTATTATACTTATAATTGTATTATTGGTTTTTTTATTCTAACTATATATTTATCCCATAACTAATAAGTTTGTCATTTATTTAATGTTTGACCTTTTACTTTATGGCTACTTTTATTTTTAAAGAAGTTTCAATTTTGATTAATTTATGTATAATGCATTGTCATCGAAATCATATGATTTCATATGACTAAAAAAACTTGTCATCCTCTAAAAAAAAAATAACTTATCATATCTGATTTATTATGTCATGGAGAAAGGGTTATTGATATCATAAACTGTATTGTCATTTTGACTAAAAATACTCTGAAAAGTTATATAAATTATATTTTTGAATGTAGAATAATTTTGTGAATATATTTTACTAAATTATCAACTCTTTTGAATAAAATTATGTGAAAGTATCATTATATCCTTTGTTAACTTACAAATTCATAAAAATGTCTCACTCCATAATTTATATTTTCTACCAACTCAAGGAAAACAACCATGATTATTTTCCTTAATAGCAAGGTAATATGTCAATTGGAATAAAACATGAATATAACTTGAAAGTCCGATAGTCTTTCATTGAGTAATTATAAAATATAAAATGGTTAATTAATAGTATTACAAATACTAAATAAGTAGAAGGAATAAATTTTGACTGAAGATGGTGTTTTTTCTTGGTTTGGTTGTGATACAAATGTGTGTGTTTTTTCAAATATCAAATATTTTTGAGATAATTGTTAATTGAATCAAATTATTTTTTCTCATGGAAAGTCACTTGTAGTTGTACTGTTGTAAGAAAAATTGATATTTGCATTTTGGTGAGGTACTCTTAATATTTGATGCCTTTTACATGCATATTTCACTAGAAATCTGAGCTAAGAAAAATCTGACACAATCAATGTGTATTTGTCCTCCAAACTTTCTAAATTTGGGTAGGCCATTGCAAATTTGTCCTTCGATGCCAATGTGGCCAAAGCTGTTGCAGAAGAGGGTGGCATTGAGATTCTTGCTGGGTTGGCTAGGTCAATGAACAAGCTGGTGGCTGAAAAGGCTGCTGGAGGATTATGGAATCTCTCAGTTGGAGAAGAGCACAAGGTTGGAATTTGGATTTTGTATCTTATTTAGTTTTTCATTTGTTGAAATCTAATGCTTAAATTTTGAAGTATAAACTTTAGTCGCTTCCATCATAGGGTGCCATTGCTGAAGCTGGTGGAATACAAGCTTTAGTGGATCTTATATTCAAGTGGTCCTCTAGTGGAGATGGAGTTTTAGTAAGTTTATCTGATTTTATGGTTATGAGCTTGTTAAGGGTCTTCTATTATATTGCTTCTTATATCCAGTAATGGAAGTTGCTGTTTTACATGATTGTCATACTTGTCATAAAATGTATACTTTATTCATTGTATAGATTGCAAATGCATCTGATACACAAAACCACAGCTACCAAAGTACATACGACCTGATTCGGGCATTGGAAAGAATGTGTCAACTGCAGTGGCCACATGCAAATGATAAAATAATTGCAACTTATGCTGACCAATTTTTGTGTGAACTGCAACTTTCTCATAGACCCCTTCCATATTGCAACAGAATATGCAAAAAGTCAGAACAAATAGAAGCAACATACAATCTTATAAAATGTGAACATCACAAAGACCAAAAGGGTAAGCGTTTAAGTAAAGGGAATGAAGTGGAATAAAATCCACAGGCTAGAATGATATAATACGCCTTAAATTCAATTCAAACTTTAGTTTTTACTAACTCACACTTAAGCATCCAAAGCATAAAAACCTGGCAAATCTCCATAAAAGTGGAACAAGATAGACCATTACTTCCAAACTTGGAATTAACTAGTGAACAGATTAACGGTCTCAAAAGTTAATATCTTCAAGGCTAAAGATTGCAGGCTAAATTGATATCTTATGCATAATTATTTCACTTCAGCAACAAAAACCACATCTCAGTATGTTCAGAGAGTAGGCTAGATAGAGAAAATAACCCCACAAGAAATATGGTAAAATTCATCTTATTTTGAGTTTTTTTCCTATGAAAATATAAAGTGATTATATAGTAAAATAAGGCTCTAAATAATCTTTTTTTGCAAGGCTTATATGTGCATGTGGTGTGTTCTAGTGTCCTATATTTGGGACATTACCCATGCTGGAGTGTCTATGTCAAAATCTATGCTGCATAGCTTAAATAATTCATGCTATTGCAGGATATTCTCGGGAATTTAGCTAACATCATGTATTTAAAGTACTACTTGGATAAAAAAAAATGTGATGTAGAGTCAAGGTGCACAATTTGCTAATGTTCTAAAGGAAAAACTTAGGTCTTTCACATGAGTGCTATATACCTGACTTTCTTGATCATAATGGCCTTAAGTTTCTTAGCAAGATCTTCAGATCGGATCTTCTGCTCCAAGTTCTTTTGGGCTAAAACACGCTTTTCGGAGTTTTTGATATGGAATCTTTGTTCTGGCTTTATCATCCTCTGGATCCCACTTGATTGCATCTTACACTGCATCAATCCCAATGTTGCGTCCAAGTTCCCACCCATGACCTTCAGTCTTATGCCTCTGCATTGCTGAATACCCAAAAGAACTTGGTTGCTTTTAGGAAGGTATTCGACTATTTAATAGGTTGAATACCCAAAGCTTCAAAAATTGTTTGTTTTTAAGTTATAGTGTCGCTCTTATTTAAGGGGAGTATTTGACTATTCAACCGACCCAGCTTAATATCTTCCTAGTGTAGTAACTAATGTCACAAAAACCAAGAATCATAACTTAGAATCTTTACCAAGGGAGGTGTCAATATTCACTACCTTATCATGTCTCAAGAAAATATTATTTTATTGTAAAAAAAAAGATTTAATTATCAATGTGGTTCCCAAATTCTTTTAAAGGATTTAAATCTTCAAGTTTTAAAAGATTCAATTTGTTCTTCAAAATTTAAAAAAATATATCAATTTGATCATTTCTGTCTAATTAGATTAACCTCATTAGAATTAAAAATTCAAAAAAATTGTTACAAATAATAGCAATTTTTAACCGCAAGTATATTTATTACTATTTAAAAAATAAATAAAACGATTCCTAATAAAAACACTCTCCTCCTCGTCCCGCCGGGACACGCCCTTCCCTCCCCATCCCAAAATTCAATCACTTCTTCAGCTTACACTACAGGATGCCTCATTCAAATGAATATCCTTTTTAAATTCCGCGATCCACGCCTTACGATTCTATCTGAATTAATAAGGACTTGAATTATTTATCCATGTTTTTTTTTCTTAGATTGAGCGTTACGAAATGGAGATTGAATTATGAGAGGGAGTAGAAGAATTATTAGGCATGGTGAGGTGGTTGTGGAGAAGAGCCGCGGCGGCGCACATGAACCCTTCATCTCTCTCCCCTTTGGTCTCCGCAATGGACTTGTCCTCTGCCTACGACTTGAGCCAAATCATTCAGCTTCCTTCTTTGCAAACCAATGGAATCGTTTAATTTTTTTAAAATAATAATAATTATAGTATCCATTAAAAATTGTTACTTTTTGTAAATAAAAATAACTGAAATTCAGAATCCTAACAACATTAGTTTAATTGGACAAAAATATCAAATTATTAAATTAAATTTTTAAAAACTTAAAGATTAACTTAAATATTTTAAAATAATTTGAAGACTAAATTAATAATTAAACCAAAAAAAAAAAACAAAACATGTGAAGAACAAAAAATGGAAAAATCTAAACCGGATCCACACATGTTTAATGTGGTCGCAAGGGACACCGTCACATAGGCAACCTCGTGTAACCCTCTCATTCTTATATTGCTTCATTTTCATGTGGTTAACATCCTTCTCCTGCTAAAAACCTGGGTTGTGCACCCTGTCTTATCCACATTCCTTAGAAAATCTCGAGTAATGCTGACATGGCCTTATCCGAATACTTTTCAAACCATCTTCAACTCTTCATACATAAAATAAAACCTATGCTATGTCTCATATTAACATCCAAGACCAAGAACACAAAAACACTTAGTCCTTCTAAAATCTAACTTCTCACATCCAAAATCTCGTGCCAGCAAACATGGCATCCATGACGACTATGCTTCAGACCATGGTTCCCAAGAACGCACCGAACCTCCCTCCTCGTGTTGGTGTTTCCAACAACACTACTAAGATCTCATTTGCTGGCTCAAGTAGGGTACCATGCACCAGGATTCAGAGGAATAAATTTTCTTCGATTGTGGTTGCTGCAGTTGGAGATGTTTCATCTGATGGCACCAATTACCTTGTTGCTGGTGCCATTGCTGTGGCTCTTATTGGAACGGCCTTCCCCATCTTCTTCTCCCGCAAAGACACGTAAATTCCATCATCTTTTCTCTCCCAACAAGTAACATTGTAATAGTTGATGACTTTAATATATAGTGTACACACTTTCATACAATACTTTAATTTTCCTCAAGTAAAAATATAATTAAACAAGTATTGATGTAATGAAAAAGATTGTACCAACCATATTGAAAGTACATAATTAACTGCAAAAATCATCTTCTATAGGTGTGTTTAATCTCATTTTTGTTAGGGGTAAGTTAGGCAACCCATTTCTCATTGATGCTGCAATTAGTGTAGACTTAAGAATTTCTATTAAGAAACTATTTTGAATTGGTGTTTTTATATCTTGGGAACTTGAAGTGTTCTCTTTCTTCAAAAAGCATTATTTTTCCCAGTGTTCTCTTTATGTAATTCTTGTTTAGGGCGGTTTTAGAGTTCGAATTTGAATGTATACATAAAATATGTGTTTATTGTTGAGTATGTGTTAATGATACTTACGAATATGAATGTGGCAGATGCCCTGAATGTGATGGAGCAGGGTTTGTGCGTAAGGCTGGTGTGACATTGAGAGCCAATGCAGCACGAAAGGATCAAACCCAAATCGTTTGTGCTCGCTGTAATGGTTTGGGCAAACTTAACCAAATTGACAAATAGACAACATTATGCTTCCTACTTTTCCCTTCTTTATTATGTAATTATATAAGGATAATATATTATTGATATCCCCTCCTCGTGTTTCTTCCTATGAAATGAACATTATAATATGTCATGATAGGAGAGAAAGACACAAATTTAACTTGTTCAGAAGCCTACCATTTTGCATTATGTATCTGATTTGTGTTTTTCTCTCCCCTATCATGATTACCCGATGTTCTTAATCTCTTGTGTAATTGTGTGCATATGTTGTATGTACTTGAAGTACACTTGCCAATAAGAAAACCCAATAAAAATACGATATATGTGCGTCCTTTCTTCACATTTCCATTTTCGACTGAATCTGATTAAAGAGGAAATTCGATCTTTATACACAGAAAATTCACTCTACAAAAGGAACAAAACCCTTAATACGTATTTGGATTTGGTTATTATAAGTTATTATAATTTATTTGTATAAAAAAACTGTTTATATTTTATATTTCCTCTTTCTTTTTTTTTTTTTTAGTAGGGTTCGAGAAAACAATGGCTAAGACCAACTGTTGTTGATCATTCTGTTCAGAGCCTGCAGATCATTGAATACCAACTTCAAACTAGATTACTAGAAATCCTCCCTGATTGTTATTAGATTTACTATAAACAGAACTGCGAAAGCATAAGTTGCCCTGTCTCAAAGGTGTTGAATTTAAAATTTCAGAACATGCTTCACAAGCTTGAGAAGGTGGCAAAAAGTTTGATATGTATAAAGAGAGACCAGTTTTGTGGTGAAAGACAAACAAAATATCTGGCTCAAACGTGATTCAATGGCCTGAATAGCTCAAGGAAATATAAGCACCCATGATGGTTGTGGCATGTACTTCAGGAATTAATTGATATATTTTAGAAACTTTAAACATAACTACAATAACTAAGATATTTGATACAAAAAAAGTGTGGAAATATTGAGACCATTCTACAAATAAGTAATATGCATCTTGAGATTCCAAGTATTTATTGATGGCTGCACAGATTCATCCCTTGAAGTTAAAATACTAACAAGCTACTGGAAGATCAACTTTTCCAGAACATTTGATTTACAATCTTGCCTCCAGAACTTTAAACAGATAAGATCTTATCTTTTGTGAAGTACATGATCAAATTTTGAAATTGCAGTGCCCATCTTTGATTTTAATAATCTGTCCACACCCATATTTCACCTTTTTTTTTCTTCTCAAACACAACTTTAGCACCTGATATTATTTAACAGAATTCTAAAGAGAGAATATTTGAGAGAAAAGAGAAGATGAAAATACTATTGGCCAACTGAATTGAGGATTACTGTTTTGATTATATAAGCTAGACAATTATGCAGTTGTCAACAGCCCTCATTAACTAACTCTAACTAACTCATTAACTCAGCCAACTAACATACTAATCTTAACTAGATTTAACTCCCAAAGAGTGCAATTGAATAACTGCAACTCTATTACAATACTCTTAAGATTAGGACCAAAATAGATGGTTGCAGCAGAAATAGACCTTTTGTCATCTATATCAGATGCCTAGTCTGCATCACAAAGAGATCTAATAGTGTATGGATGCCCCAAAATATATGGCTCAAGATGAAGACCATGAAGTATTGTGCCTTTCAAATACCTTAGGATTCTTTTTACTGCAATCCAGTGAGTTTCCAAAGGATATGTCATGAATTGGCAAACCTTGTTTACTGCAAAACATATCTCAAGTCTAGTAATAGTCAAATATTGCAAAGCACACAATACAGACCTATACATAGTAGGATCAGAAGACAAATCTGAACCTATTTTAGTAAGCTTGCAACTTGAAGCCATAGGAGAAGAAATATGTTGAGCTTCTGCCATATTTGTTTTCTGCAACAGATCTCTGATATACTTGCTGTAAGTAGTAATGACTTATCATGAAGAGTTTTTACTTTAATCCCAAGAAAGTAGTCCAATAGACCAAGCTGTTTGAGAGAGAATTTTGAATTAAGCTGAGATGTGAGATGTTGAATAAGTTGGTCAGAACTACCAGTAATCATAATGTCATCAACATATACTAGGCGATAAACAGTATGAGAGGCAATCTTGTAGATGAACAAAGAAGGATCACATTTACTTGCAACAAAACCAAACTGAATAAGAGTAGACTGAAGTTTTTCAAACCACTGTCAGGGAGCTTGTTTGAGACCATACAAGGCTCTACTCAGTTTCCACACCATAAAAGAATTGGAGCTTTGAAAATCAGGAGGTTGAGACATCTATATAGTCTCATTAAGTAGACCATTCAGAAAAGCATTGTTTACATCTAAATGAGCAAGTCCCCACTGATTGGTGAGAACCAATGTAAGAATAAGTTTAATAGTGGCAAGTTTCACCAAAAGAGAAAAAGTTTCAGAAAAATCAAAGCCATAAACTTGATTAAATCCTTTTGTAACTAATCTAGCTTTGAATTTATTGAGAGAACCATCTGCATTTTCTTTGACTTTAAAGACCCATTTACTGCCAATTGCTTTTGTTTGGTGGAAGAGGAACTAAATCTGAAGTGTGATTATTCATCTATGCTTCATATTCTTGTTTCATGGCTGAAAACCAATTGGGATCTGTCAAAGCTTGTTTCACACTCTGGTTCACAATCAGCCAATGGAAGTGTAGGATTAATCCTGGGTAAGTAAACACCATATTTGGATCTGGTTTGCATAGGGTGAATATTGGATGATGGAGGGGGAGAAGAGTTAGTGTTTGAGAATGACGATTTTGAATTTGATATGACAATATTAGTAATAGTAGGTTGTTCTGTCTTGTTCAGGATTAGAGGATTGAACAGAAACAGACTGAGGTAAGTCTGACTTAACAAAATTTGAGAGTTAAACAGGATCAGATTGAGATGAGTCTGAGTCTGAGTCTGACTGAACTGGAGGAATAGGAGACTGATCAGGAGAAGCAGACTGAGATGAGGAAGAAGAACTGTCAACAAAGGTTTGTGCGTGAAAAGGAGACACAGGGGGCTGATTAGTAGCAATGATAGGGATGGAGGGAACATTAAAATTAGTAGGGGCTGAAGAAGGCTGACTAAGAGAAGGAGAAGACTCAAATAAGTTAGCATACGTAAACTTAGATCATTAAAAAGAACATCTTAAGAAATATAAATTCTTCCAAAAGGAGACAGACATTTATATCCCTTATGAGAGGTAGAATATCCCAAGAAAAGACACTCATGAGATCTAAAATCCAATTTGTGATTATTGTAAGGTCTAAGAAAAGGAAAATAAACACAACCAAATGTTTTTAGAAAGGTATAGTCAGGAAATTGTTTGAAAAGCACATGGTAGCGAACTGAAAAATTTAAGGATGATGTAGGTAGTCTGTTTATTAAATAAACAGCAGTAGTGAAAGCAAAATCCCAAAATTTAAGTGGTAATAAAGCATGATGTAACAAAGTAAGTCCAAGTTCCAGAATATGTCTATGTTTTCTCTTAACAACACCATTTTGATGATGGGTGTGAGGAGAGAAAAGTTTGTGTTTAATGCCACAGCTGGCCAAAAAGGGTCTAAATCCTCCTTCCCAATCAGTTTTAAGGTTTTGATTTTAGAATTGAATTGTAACTCTGCCATTGCTTAAAACTTTTGAAATACAGTAAAAGTTTCAGCTTTGCTTTTAAGTAGATAAATCCAAGTAAACCTGGTAAGGCATCAACAAAAGTAATACAGTAGAGAAAACCATTTGTGGAGATAACAGGAACTGGTCCCCAAAGATCACTATAAACTAACTCTACAGTAAAAGAGTAAACAAATTCAGATGGAGATGAAGGAAGTCCGTGAGACTTTCCTGCAGCACAAGCAGGGCAAAAATCAAACATAGTTTTATTAGAAATGCGTATTTTATAATGTTGTAAAACAATTTGTAAAACATGATGAGTTGGATGACAAAGTCTATCATGCCAAAGAGAACTGATGCTATTACATGGATTTACAATGGATTTTTCAATCTTATTACATGGATTTACAAAGTAATTTGTAGAACTAGAAAAACAAAAAGAAGCAGAACCAGATGAAGGATACTGAATGTTGGAGAAGTTGTAGAGACCATCAGGAGCAATAGTGCCTTGAAGAAAGACCTCATCGGTAACCTGAGATTTCACAGCACAGTAGTTAGAGTGAAATTCAAAGAAAACTCCATTGTCCCTGGCAAATTGACTAACACTAAGGAGAATTTTAGTGATACAAGGCACATGTAAAAGACGAATAAGAGACATAGAAACTTTGGAATTGTAAGCGGAAATGAAGGAAGAACCAGAGGAAGCAATTTTTAGACCTTAACCATTGCCAATGAAGATCTGATCAAGACCTTCAAAAGGTTCTATCTGCTGAATAATCTGAGATTCACCAGCAACAAAAAAAGAAGCTCCTGAATCTGGAATCCAATTAGCAGCCCAGAATTAGCATTACTTTGACCATAACCAGAATTGAAATTGGGCTGAGACTGACTTGCATAGTTCTAAGAAGTAGGATCATGAAGCACCAAACTTGAATTTGGTTGATAGTGTTGGTAATATCGTTAATGATAGTCTGAGGCAATGTGACCATACTTCAGACAAACTTGACACTGAAAATTTGCAAACGGACCACGACCTCAATCTCCATCGTCGGTGCGGCCGCGTCGACCACCACCAAAGTTGTTAAAACCTCCCCCACGACTAGAATCACAATGAAAATTAGAATAACTCTCGAGATTTGATTGCAAGAAGGACTTGTATGGCACCATGTAACCCTTAGATCCATGCGATGAGAAGAATTTTTTGTGCACTTGTATGTAATTAATCGAAGAAGAATTAGAGAGCAATTGTTTGTTGAACTTGTTTAGGCGAGCTTCATAAGCCAAAAGTAGAGCTTTGACCTTCACGATTTGTAGGGTTTTGATCTTGTTTTCGATGACTAATATAATGGAATCATAATCCACGAAAGACCTTTGAGGATTGAGTCAACATGCTCTTGAAGCATGATTGGACTTCCAATCGAGGTGAGAGTCATAAATGGTTTTGATTTGCATAAAAAACTCATTGATCTTCCTCCAAGCATCATAGCTTGCGATTCAGTACGCAATTGTCGCACACTAGCTCGTGTTTGCTTGTGAAAATAATCATGAATTCTCTCCTAAACTTTCTACGAGTGAACACATAATATAACAAGACAAAATCAAGTTATTTTGAGCAGCCATTGTTGATCTTACCGAGCTTTGATACCATAATAGGATTCTCAAAAGAGAATATTTGAGAGAGAAGAAAAATTTAGAAAAGAGAAGATGAAAATATTATTGGCCAGCTGAATTGGGGATTATAGTTTTGATTATATAGGCTAGCCAATTAGTTATGACAGCTGTCAACAGCTGTCATTAACTAACTCTAACTAACTAACTCAGCCAACTAACATACTAATATCAACTAGATTAAACTCCCCAAGAGTGCACTTAAATAACTGCAACTCTATTACAATACTCTAATACTATTTATTCTAACACATTATCCAGAGCGAGTTTAACATTTTTCAATCTAACCCCTTAAAGTTGCTGTTTCTTTTACACATCACCCCTCAAAAAAGGAAACTAACCTCTTTTAAGGGTCGAGAAAATGTATACCTGCTATTAAAGCAAACATTTTCAAGTTTAACCAAGTCAAAAGTGATTAAATGAAGCATACAAAAGCTGTACAAACATTTTTGATAGTTCCACCCTAGTTCCTCCTTCTCACTACAGGTCAAATGATCAAGGATGCTAAACTGATAATCCATTCTACCCAATCCAGCTGCTGGCAGTAAGATAACAGAAAGGCTCAAGTACTTGCAAAGAAAGATTGCCCTTTAATTGTAAGGAAAGAGATGCAGGCCTTTTTATCCTTTCCAAGCTTACTGCAGAAAATCCTTCATTGGATCATCATGATGTACTTTCTTCATCCTGTATGCCTCCATGTCCTCTGTGGTAACCTCATCGTTCCATCTAACATTATACTTGCGTTTCCTCTCATCTTTCTCTTCTCTCTTTCTTTGATCCTCCTGTGAAAAGGAAGCCATAACAGAACAATCAGCACAACATAAGTATAAATGTCTGAATAGTAACATCTCAAAAGATTGAATTCTCCGGAAAAAATAATTATATTTTACACTAGAAATGAACATCCATAAGCCAAATCATGTCATTTTTTGTTTCAAGAAATTACATGCAATATTTAGCTTGAATCTATGGTATCGTGACCTTGATAATTAAGGTAAACAAAGTTATTGGCACAAAAATTTAATTAATTCCACGAGGGGTACAATAAGACACACAGAATGACACAAACAAATACCAAACATGATAGATTGATATTTACCTTCTTGAGTGCTTCAGCAAGCAATTTTTCATCTAGAACTAGATCATCTGGGACATCAGTACCCCATGTAGCAAGCTTTTTCTCCTCCACAGGTGCAGGATCCTCTGTATAGATTCATAAAAAGAATTAGAGATTAATAAATACATGCTAAATACAATCACACAAAATTGTTAAACAAAGAAAAAAAGTAAAAACAGCAGTGAAAAGGGAAGGAGGTAGAGGCACAGCATAGGTGAGGTGCATGTTAGTGTACGAACCTGTAGCAGCCTCCTTACGAGCAATATTCTCTTTCATAAGATCGCTTGCAGCATCAGCAGCCTCAATACCAGCAGCACCAGTGCAATAGCTATTGCGTATTGTCTGCTTGCAGCATTTATAGCCCCATTGATGATCCTTCCACCATGAGCCCCAAACAGTCGTGTGGTTGTTAATGTAAACATCTTCTTCATACTTGCTCCTGGGAAGAGCTACTTCCTGTTGGACACATCAGTTAAATAACTAATCTATCATCTTAAAAAAAACAGCAATAACCATAAAGCAGAATTCATAAAGTTGAAACTAAAATTCATGGTAAAACCCCACAATGTTAACAGGTCATGTATGAAATCCCACTACCACTACACTACCAAGAAGAATATTTAAGATTTATATGCAAATGCTGCACTATAAAGATTTAGAATGCATATCTTACCTGGCCCTTAATAATTCTACCAGCACGATCATACTCGACTTGCCTTTCACTTTGGCCTAGCAGAAGTTCTCTTGGAAGTTTGTCCTCATCAGCCGCATTGCCATACTTCTCGATAATGGTTTCCTTTGTATGACACTTCAACTTCTCCTTCATGACCTTGAAATTCTTATAGAGTAATTCAGCCTGGGATGGAGCTGCTTGCATGTGGACGTCTTGTCCCTTTTCAAATGCTTCCCAAGCATGGATGTTTAAATCCTTGAATTCTAAAGCTTGCCCACTATTTCTATATTGGTTATCACCCTGCAGTACAAAAAGAGATTTAATCCCAATACAAGATTACATATGGCAGTAAAAACTAGTGTTTCATATAAATTTCATTCTAGAGATAAGTTACCAAATAAAACTTTTCATTTGGATCTGCATCTGGAAGTGGATCCTCACGCATGGATCTGGTCTTGGGATCATAGTGTGCAGAATTGACATCAAGATTAAGAAGATATTTTGCAGTGTCCTCTCGAATACGTAGATTCCTGAAGAAAATATATTTCAGATCCAATTCCTCAGGTAAATAATGAAAGAGAGAATCTTAAGTATGTGATCAATTAACTTAGCCTTGCATTATAAAATGATGGTAACATAAAAATTACCTCACAGTTCCTGTACTCCCACCACCTGTTGTACGCACACGCTTCTCAACCTTTGCAAAGTCCATTTGTTTGCTCTCATCAACCTTTGCCTCATCTACCCTTAAATCATCTTCATCTTCATCTTCCTCTTCCTCCCCATCACTTGCAGAATCCTCACCATTTTGGTTGCTCTTCTCCATTTTCTTCAGTTGCTGTTCTTTCAGGTACTTCTTTCGAGCTGCATCTCTAGCTTCATACCTCTCAATAACTCGAGCATATGTTGATGCATCATAGCCATTCCATCTGTCCCGTTTTCCATCATAGTCAAGCTCAAAAGTTTCTATCTTTTCATCAGGAGCAATGTGTTTGTTTGTCCATTTTGCTCCCACTCTCCGAGGTCTTTCCATGCATGACTTAGAATCATGTGTCATAACTCCACAACTAGCAAGAAAATGAGATTGAAGCAATCAATTAACATATAAATAACTTCAGAGAAAAGCACGGTAGTGAAACTTGAGAGATGAGGTAAAGTGGTAAAAAGATAGTATTCCCTCCATCCCTCTAAGACATTGTTTTGAAAAAAAAATTGTCCCTTTTTATAAGACTCTTCTACTTGTCCATTGCATTCATTATTTTTTTACTAAATACCCTTAATTAGTTCAGTTCATAAATAATAAATGCTGAATTGTCTCTTTCTCTCTTATGAGGATTGGAGAATGGAAGGGTTTAGTTTTAAAAATAAAAACATCACTACTATTATTTTCTTGCCATGCATTAATTACTCAAGGGTAATTTTGAAAAATAATACAATTACAAACAAATTTAATGCTAATAACTAAATTAACCAACTTTCTTACTAAGCGTAAATTAGTCAACAATGTCTTATAACTAGGGACGAAGGAAGCAATATAGTAAAAACATAACTCAATAACCGACCCATCTGTTACGCTATACTTATTCCCAGTCCCACACATTATTTTGTACTTTAAACAGCAGAAAAAAAAACAATAATTAAAATATGAAATAACTTCAAAAATCTAATAGAAATAATGGAAGATGAAATTCAACTCAAGTACCCAGTAAAATCAGTCAAAAGTTTCACTTAGATAAAAAAATTAAAAACCATGTGTAGATCCAGCCTCCTAAATTTGGGAGTGCAATTAACTGATTATGTGGGTGCTTACTTAAAACTCGTTAGATGGCTGTCAAACTCTTGATTAAACTCTTACAAGTTCTGGGTTTAAAGACATCAAGGAAACAAAATGAATGGTTGACCCAAGATTTAAATATGAAATTCCATGTTCCTTTTAAGTTGCTAGACAAGAACACATCAAATCTGCAGACATAAAATATACAGACACATTGACATGCGTGCACACACATATTTGACAAGTAGAGCGAGAGCACTTACTTCTCACATGCACCTTTCCGATACTTGTCTGCCTGAAAGATTTTAGCACCTCTATCATACCATGATTTGGTGTAATTGGGGTCGGATTTCCATTTCCTTTGATGTTTCAAACTCTACGTGCATCAAAAGGCAGAAAAATATGTTAATATTTGTATATCGAACATCACAATTTCCTACATGTCTCAACAGATTATAAAATGTGGAGGGGGAGGGGAACACTTACAGGTCTCTCAGCATTAAGATACCAAGGTGCAGAAGACATATACTGGGGAATGTGAGGATTGATTTCCTTTCCATCTTCATCGAGTTCAGCCGGCGCAAGCCCCGCTTTACGCGCCTCCTCCAACTCAATCTGCTTGCGGTGGTCCTCCCTGGACTTAAATGCCACTGCAATACACACCACAAAAGTTTAATAAACGCACAAAACGGCCAATTGAGGTACAAGGCAAATTGGCATACACATAGTCACGTAAATTTACAATTAAAAAGAAAAAAATTGAAAAATAATGCAAAACATTTTCAAGCGAATTAGCCTAAACCCAATACGGAAAAAAAAAAATCATGCTATGCAGACCCTGCGTGCCAGGATTCGTATACACGCGATGAGTATCCATTAACAGAATGAAACAATAGCAAAGCCGGAAAAAGAAAAATTATGAAAACGAAGAACGCAATCGAATAAAAAAAATAAATCAAGTTTGGCAGGAAAAGCGACATGTTCATTGCAAAGCAAATGAATCGAATTGGGATTGAAATCAGAAACCCTAGAGAATGAAATCTCGCCGGAATTGAATGGGAGAAAAAGGAGTACCTGAAGCGGTGGCCATGATGTGAACAAACGCAGAATGAAACCGAAGATCGAAGACGAAACGAAGAAGAGGAACGAAATGTAGTCACTGTTGATTGTGATTTGATATTTTGCGATTTGACACGCTTTTGTTGCTTATCTTTTTAGCCTCAGCAAAATGCGATCATAGCGGTGATGCTTCTCTTTTTTTCTTTTATTTTTTCTCTCTCTTTGCTGTATTCAAGCCCACAAGAAACATATCCTTTTGGGCTTCTCTAGAAGCCCGTAATAATGACTCTTTTAACTTATTATACCTCCATTTTCGCTCTTTTCCCAAAAATACTCTCTCTCTAAAACAAAATGCACCCCTACTGGTTTGTAGTCTCCTAAAATAAATAAAAGAAAACCAATCGGGAGGTTTGTTTTAGCAACTGTCGTGACTCAAATAACCCCTTTGATCCAAAGAGGTAGTTAGCATATCCGCCCAACTTTTTGCAGTCTATATATATTTTTTTTTGGAGTAAACTATATACCTCTTGTGAAAAATGTGAGTATTACATTATTAAAAAATGCTAGCACACTCTTTTTATATTGTCTTTTCTGACAACTATGGCTTGGTTTAATTATTTTTTTTTCTTGTAAGTAAATCTAATGAGACATGTTATATCTTGAATTAGTCAAATAATGATTCAAAACTTTGTCAAAAAATTAAAAATGATTATTATTTTGGAAGAATTACTTTTGATTCACTTTAAAAACATAAATGATTCAATTAAACCTTTTAAAAGAAAAAATATCAATTTAACAAAGACTAGAAGTATGTTATAACCTATTATTTTTATCTTTTTCTTTACATAATAGGTTTTTCTTATTTTTACCTTTTATTACATAAGATTTTCATAACAATACATAACAATATTATTTTATTTTATTTTCATTATTATACTATTTACAATATGTCTTTATTATTGTGACATTATACTTTAAGATAT
>PYAF01003195.1:88196-112234 GCA_007407185.1 Glycine tomentella
TTTCTGATGCCTAAAATAATCTAAATTAAGCTCTTTTTATCTTATCTTCCAAAATTCGTAGAAATCACAAGTTATAATTTTCTACCACTAATCACGTTTATAATTTGTTGTCTAAGAGTATTTTATCTTATCCTCAAATTTCCAGAAATTTCTAAAGTCATTTTGGTCAGTTTTGATTCAGGGACATTTTGGTCATTTTAAAAAATATCCAAGGGCATTTATGTCTTTTATTTAAAAATGCGTGTTTCTAAGAAAATACAGATGCAGGGAATTTATGGGGGTGTTACATTATGCAAGGAGATATTATGTACCTAATGGTGAATGCAGTTGGGTACCTAAGAGAAAAAGGAAGTCAACTAACCCCTATGGACCCAACCCACAATTGGTACCTTTCTTTGTTACTTAATTTGATTTATGCAGGTGTGTCTAAGAGCAAAATCAGCACTATGGTATCTTGATAGTGGTTGCTCTAGGCACATGATAGGTGACATGTCCATGCTCACAAATTTGATTCTCAAATATGGAGGATATCTTACTTATGGTGATAATAATAAAGGAAAGATCATTGGAGAAGGAAATATAGGAGATAACTTCAAAACAGAGATAAAGAATGTGTTTTATGTGGAAGGTTTGAAGCACAACCTCCTAAGCATAAGCCAACTATGCGACAAAGGTCTCAAAGTATCATTCAATGACAATTGTTGTTTAATATGTGGTGGTCAAAATGGTGAGGTCATCCATGTTGGTAAGAGAAAGGATAATATATATGTTCTCTCCATTGAGCATGCATTTATTCACAATACTAGCTGTCTTGTAAGTAAAGTAAATGACACATGGCTATGACATGGGAGAGCTCACATTCTTTCTAGGACTACAAGTCAAGCAAATGAAGAATGAGACATTTCTTAGTCAAACCAAGTATTGCCTGAAAATGATAAAGAAGTTTGAAATGGATAAAAACAAGGATGTTGCAACTCCAATGGCTACATCAACATATCTTGATTCAGATGACAAAGGAAAAAGTGTTGATGAGTCAAAGTACAGAGGAATGATTGGATTTTTGTTATACTTGACTGCAAGTAGACCTGACAATATGTTAAGTGTGTGTTTGTTTGCTAGATATCAAGCAAATCCCAAAGAATCACAATTGCTGTCAAAAGGATCCTTGAGTATCTCAAATCTACCACCAAGAATTGGACTTTGGTGTCCTAAAGGTGCATCCCTCAACTTAATTGGATATTCTGATTCTGACTTTGCAGGGTGCAAATTGGATAGAAAGAGTACAAGTGGAACTTGTCACCTATTAGGTAGCTCACTAATCTCTTGGCACTGCAAGAAGCAATCTTGTGTTGCTTTATCAACTGCTGAAGCTGAGTATATCTCTGCTGGAAGCTGCTGTGCACAAAGTCTGTGGCTGAAGCAACAACTACAAGATTTTGGTGTTGAGTTAAAGGAAATACCCCTGCTTTATGACAATACAAAAGCCATCAACATATCCAAGAATCCAATCATGCATTCAAGGACCAAACATATTGAGATAAGACATCATTTCCTCAGGGATCATATCCAAAAGGGTGATTGTAAAATTGAGTTCATAGATACTTTAAATCAATTGGCTGACTTCTTTACAAAACCTTTGGCAAGAGATAGGTTTTATGCACTTAGAAACATGCTAGGCATACTTGACGAATCCAACATATGTTAGCATGTCATTTTAATTGCCTTTCTATTTGATGATTCACTAGATAATTGACAATACATAAAAAATGCATAAAAAATGAGTTTCCTGTTGCATAGTCACTGTTTATTCTGCATAATAGACTGCAATAATCGATTACAACATGAGATAATAGATTATTTGATGATTGAAAGTTGTTTTTAAAACTAATTTTTGCTGATGTAATCGATTACATCTTCGAATTAATCAATTACACTCTGTTTTAGCTCTATCTAGAAAAAATTCTCACTCTGGAGTAATCGATTACGCATCAGATTATTCGATTACTTATGGTTGAAAAGCTTTCTCAAAAGCAAATATGGACTGGAGTAATCGATTACATAGAATGGTAATCGATTACACTATGTTACTTTGAGCTATTTTCTCACTGGAGTAATCGATAATTGTGTGTTGTTCTAATTTGTGTCCTCACTGGAGTATCGATTACACTTCATTTTAATCGATTACACCATATTACAGAGTCTCTGGTTGGCTACAAATTAATCGATTACTGACTCTTGTAATCGATTACACATGGCGTTTCTACAGCTTCTATAGATTTCTTGGAAATCTAAACTGCCATATCTTCACATAAATCCAAAATTCAAATATATTGCTGAGCATTTAAGATTCTGGGTACTCAAAATAGTTGTTATTCTCTTCTAAAATTCAAATTTGAATCCTAAAAACTCCTATAAATACAACTTTTCACTAGAGAGAAAATCACATCTAAACTCCATCTCTCTAGTCAGTTCTATTTGAAATTGTTGAGTTCTCTTCTCTCTCTCTCAAGCCTAAACTCTGCTTATTCGCTCTTTCCATTCTACATAGTCATATCTACCTCAAAGAAAGCCAAAACCATCAAAAAAAGGCTGGGGAATCCCCCAATCATACTGGAAACAGGCTGAATCATTGGTTTCCAGTGGAAAAATATAGAATAAACTACATGCAGTTCAATGCCACCAAGCTGGTCATGGCTCCTAAGTATTTGGACCTCAACCGGTTCATCAATGAGGGATTTCAATTCCCTGCCATGTTTGAAGTCCAAGGATTGAAGAAATTCCTTGAACTTAATAGTATATTCTATCCTAAATTAGTGAGAGTATTTTATACCTGTGCTAAAGCCAGCATGGATGAAGAAGTTTGGTTTGCTGTGACTGGAATCTCCTCTACTGGAGTGAGGAGGTTTGATGAAGAAATTGGGGGATACAACAAAATTGAAACATACAGAGGTATGTTGTTTGATCCCCGAGCACGGCTGAAAACAAGACTAGGAGTGGGGAATATGACTAGGGAAGATAGGTTACTACACTATATTATAACCTACATTCTTACCCAAGGTCTACAAACCATGCCTAAATCACAGATGATGATTTGCAGCTATTATATGGCATGAAGAACTCAACTTAGATCAATTGGGTTATTGTGTTTGTTGAAATCATGATGAAAGCTTTAAGGCTAATCAACTATCACTTTCCTGATGTTGTGCTTATCTCTAGATTCATTGACTAATTCCATATTGATGCCTCAAATGAGGTGGTTGACAACACAACAAACATCACCAACCTCATTAAGGACAAGCATCTCAAGAAGCTTGGACTTATTAAGACTCCTTATTGATGGCAAATGGCTGGACAACAACCTTAAGCTGCAGGTGTTGAAGGAGGAGCTAATGAAGAAGAAGTGGCTAAAGAAGATCCTACTCAACAAGAGTACTCTCCATTTGAATCTTTAACGATTCAAAAGATGGATGCTCTTCTGACATTACATCATGAGCATAGAGTGAGACCAACTCATCCTTAGAAGAGATTCGGTCTAGGGTAGAAAATATTGAGACTAGGATGGTTCTACATGGATTTGATGAGCCCTAGTTTAAGCTAATCAAGCTCGTATTTGTGATTTTGTTCTGTTTTTAATGTTTCATGCTCTGTTTTTTGCAATTGTATTTCAATTCTCTTTTAATGAAAAGTTTAGTTTCTGTTTCTTCCTTCTTTGCTTATGTTGATCTTACAATGCTTTTGCCTTTGATAAGCAACTAGGGGGAGAAAATAATTGAACACTTCTATATGAACATGTGCTATTTGAATCTTATGTTGCTCTGAACTCTGAGAAATATTACCTAAAATAAGGGGAGCAACCTAAGAATTTATCTATGTTTATGCAAGGAAACTTAACACTTGATATTGGTAAAAAGCTGAGTGAATTTCAGGTTAAGTTTGAAGCTCCTATCATTCATCTCTCTCATGCATTTAAAGGTTACAAATGTTCGATTGCTATTTGGCATGATCAAAGCCAAAAAGGGGGAAATTATTGGATATAGGAGGAGCTGGAAGAAGATCAAGGCAAGGATGAAGATGTTGCTTTAGAGTTTTAGCTTTTTACATGCCAATCAAATTGAAGGCATTTGTAATTTTGTCTAAGTAGTTCAAGAAGCATAACTTGTGATCCTTGCACTGCATAAGCATATTCATATACATGCATTCATGATTGAAGAAAAGCATTCAAGACTACATGTTTGCATTTGAAAAGGAATTCTCATGGCTTTGGTTTTGAAAAATCAAAATGTGCACTGCCTTAATTGATTACAGGCAATAAGTAATCAATTACCTGCTTGTACTATTTTTGAAAAAGCTATGAAGAACATTTTAATCGATTACAATCAAATCATAATCGATTACAAAGCGTATTTTACAAAATATAGCATGATTGCCTTAATCGATTACCACTTACTGTAATCGATTACCAAGGCTTAATACAAAACATAGCATGACTGCCTTAATCGATTACCACTCATTTGTAATCGATTACAAAGGCTTATTACATAACTGAGACATACTGGTTTAATCGATTACGTCACGGGATTAATCGATTACATTGTTCATAAAAGTTTTCCAGATTGTCTCAAGAACATTTTAATCGATTACTTGCTACATTAATCGATTACTTTATGAAAAATAATCGATTACACTTACGTACTAATCGATTACAATATGTTAAATCTATTTTCTATTTAAAGCTTTTGGATCTTTGCTTTTAGAAACAAGTTACAATCTGAATTTACGAATTACTCAATACTTCCTAAGCTTTCAAAGGTCCAAGAAACAGATTTTCTAAGTGATACATTTCTTGTTTGAGATCAAAAGATTACATGCTTTATTGATGATGATGATGTGTTAAGACAAGATTCTTGAAAAGAACTTCAAGAGAGTTGATTTTCTGTTCATCAGCATTCATGCAACCTGGAATTGATTGGTAACATTCATTCACTGAGGATCACAGGTTGTCTCTCATGAACTTTTCTAGTAAATTTTTTTTGTTTTAAGTTTGTGTAAGGCTAAGATCAAATTAGCTTTCTTTCAAGCTTTCTAGAGTAGAGTTCTCTAGGGGTAAAGAACTGAGTAGAGTTCTCAAGTTCTTTGTGATTTGATTTCTAATAAGGTGTTAGAATTCTAATTCTTTATCTAGGGTGGATAAGGATAATCACTTTAATAGCTTGTAAAAGAACAATTTTGATTTAGTAGAACTCTAATCTAGTTTGATTAGAAGAACTGGATGTAGTTTCTCTTGAGAAGTGAACCAGTATATGTTTTTGTGTTGATCTTTCTATTTCTCTATCTCTTCTTGTTATCTTAATCTCTTGACAACTGTGATTTCTGTCTTAATCAACAAGTGTAGATTTTTGTCATTGATTCCTTGGACTGAGTAGTTTAGTTGAATTGATGTTTCATTGATTTTAAAAAGTGATAAATATCCTTCAACTCTGATTTTGTAAAAGTTTTAAAAGGTCAAGTTTATACCAATTCACCCCCCTCTTGGTTTTTGGGTTTATTCATATTGTTTTCAACAAGTATTGAGTGTGTGCTACACACACCTTTGGAAAAATACAAGCTTAATGCTTGCTTTCAATACATTCTCCAACGGTTAGATAATGGTAAAATGTCCAACCTTAACACTTAGCTTGCGTAACATGTCCTCCTTAGACAACTCAATAGTGACAGCCCGGACAATGCATGTCCAGGATTGGGGGCTGAACAAGCTCCAAACATTTACATTTCTTGCATTTTTCAACGTTACCACCATCGACACCGGACAATACTTTTCCACACTCAGGGGCTCCATGAGCTCACAAATCTCTTACTTGTCAAGTCTACCATCCTTAACACCAAACAATCCCCATTGACACAGGGCGCTCTTACACCTCTTTCGCCCACAAGCTGGGTTAGAGGCTGGGGGGCTTATGTAACTTCTAGAATATGAAAAATACACATGACCATTTATGCGGGACCCCAGTACACGTTTCAACCCTCCACGTCAGCCCTGCTATTGGAGCCCGAACGCACTCCCCTCAACAGCGGGTTGTTACTGTCAATAAGTTATCTCTAAGCTTATTTATTCAAATATTATTGATAATGTTGCAATCACATTTCAAATAATAGGTACCTAATTATCTACAAGCTACATATTATCTATAAGGTACAAATTATCTATAATCTAATTATCTATAACTTACAATTATCTTTTAGCCTTTATCTATATGTTAATTATCTACAAGGGCCCAAGGCCCACGCTCATGCTTTAAATACAAGTTCTAACTAACCTTTCATTGATACTCAGTCACACCACAATCACTTGAATACACAATGATTTTTATATCCCATTCATGGTGAACACATCTGAACATACACACCTTTCATTAGTCACACACGGCATATTCACTCACACTCAGTTATACTTTTCTCTCTATAATTGATGTACTTACTTAAGCATCAAAGTCATTTCATTTATTTTGCAGGTCCCTCTTCTTAACAAGGCGGACTCATCGTCTGATGTGCAGAGCCTAAAACCCACCTGGACCACATCCACCCTTGTGCATGGCACTTCCAGATTTTGGTAAGAACACTAACAAGTATCTTTTGGCTAATTGCAAATATTTTATACATGGAACTTTTTGTAAGTGCTCATTTTATATGCCTTTGCAATTGCTTTATACATATTCTTCTGCTTTATTGATTCTTGTAAGTATATAATATTAGTCGGTGATAAACATTCATATAGAAATTAAAATACCAAACCAAAACTTAAATTCTCCTTGCTTGGATTGGATCCTTAGATTGATTGATTATTTAGCCTTCCATGAACATCATCAATGTAAGAGTCACAAAATTTGTATGAGAAAAATAAAAGAACAGAGATGAAAGGAAGAAGAAAAATAAATAACAATGAAGAACAGTTGAGGAAAATAATAGAAAAAGGTTTTAATTATGAAAACTTCTAAAAGAAACTACAAATTATGTTTGTGCTAAAAAAATAAAGTGTTTCTCTTCACTAATTAATTGCACTATAATATAGTGACTGAGTCAGTAGGAAAGGATGAGCCATGATTAGGCCCATCTAATCTAACTAATTATTAATTACACCAATTCACAGCCCAAAACTCGAGTGCAGGGATTCTGACGTCCAAGCCTAAAATGACCCTCAAAATGACAGAATCGGCCTCAGCTTATATCTGACAAAATTGTAAATATTTTCCTTATATTTCCAAGGACTACTCATATGTGCCATTTAGAGTTTTGTAGAGCTCTCTAGGTTCTGCACAAGGAAGATAGGTCAAGTAAGCAAAAAATCTGAAAATAAACAACGATTATCAATTAAGCCCACTTGTTTGCCTAAGACAAAAACTGAGTTAGAGTGAGGAAATAAAATTCCAAGAGAAGTCAAATAAGCTAAGAAAAATAGAAAAATATTAAACTAAAAGCACTCAATCAAAATACCCCACACTTAAATTTTTGCACTCCTAGGCAAAACTAAAAGAAAAACTAAGAAAAAAAAATCAAACTAAAGTAAACCACAAACTAAAAGAAAGGTATGAACAAGGCAAACACAATTTCCAATGGATCTTAACAATTCACAAAGGTGAGAAAGATAAAAATGGAAGAATGATATTAAGGTAACAAACAATCCATGAACACATGATCACAAAGTGTAAAGTGAAAAAATAGTCAAGTTAAAATTAAGAATGGACCAAGGTGATAGAAATCTCTCAAAGAGCAACACTCAACCTCTTCTAATGTGTATGGGTTTATGTTTACACTCAAACACTACATGTAACTAGCACATCCAAATTTTGACAAGACTCTAATTCATTCAACTTGAAATACACATGCATCAAAAGATCAAAAGGAATTTATTGGTTTGCAATGTATGGCTTAGGTAAAGGGTGGATAAAAGAGAGAATATTTAGGCTAAAACTAAGAGAAAAAAGGGGCAATGGGGAGTAAGCCAACAAGTAAAACAAGGGGTAGAAACAAAGAAACAAAGAAACAAGTTGGAGAACAACGAAATTAAATTAAGAGAACTTATACGGATAAAAATGAACCACAACAACTTTTATTCCAAGGCCTCTTTTCTCTCTAAAGTTAGGATAACATGGTTTTCCATTTTTTTTTTAGTTTGTAATGAGCTACACAAGAAAGAAAAGGTTAAAGGCTAAAAAAGGGTGACAATGGATATCAATGCAAGGATCGGTTTATTTGGCTAGTGGATAAAAGAAAGAAGGCCTAAATCATCTCAATCAAAGCATGTGCAACAAGGAATGCCAAAAGAGACAAGGCAAAACATAGAATAATCAGGCACAAGAGTGAAATCACACATGAAAGAACATGAATGAATTAATGTGATTCATCCACAAAGGCCCAAAAACTCATAAGGCATAATTCTATCGCACATGATCCATCTTAAATTCTATTTCTCAAGCCTACTTATCACTTCAACAATTGCAACAACGATTCACATCAAGCATGAAAACTTTCAATCCAACAAAAAATAGTACATCTTTCACAATTTATACAAGTTATAAATCCTATGAAAAACATGAAAAGTGCCTAAATTCTAATTTTTTATTTTCTGAATGTAAAAACAAAATAACAACAAAATAAAAGAAATGCAGCAAAACAATAACAGAAACAGAAACTAGAAACAAAAAATAGAAAATAGAAAATGTTTTTGTAACCCTTCACCCCACACTTGAAATGCACACCCCAAAGGTGTTCGATGAACGATCCTGTGAGTCCATAAAGCATCTTCCAGTAACCTACTTCAATCCTTCCTGTTGGGTTGCACTACCTTCTGTAACACTTGCTTGATCTCTCTGTTAAAAATCTCTGCTTGTCCATTAGTTTGGGGATGATAAGCTGTAGCAACTTTATGAACAATCTCATTCTTCTAAAGCAAGGATGTCAATGACCTGTTACAGAAATGGCTCCCCTGGTCACTGATAATGGCTCTAGGCACACCAAACTTGCAAAAAATGTTGGATCTCACAAAATCCACTACAACTTTAGAGTCATTAGTTTTGGTGACCTTAGCTTCAACCCATCTAGAAACATAATCAACAGCAAGTAGAATATATGAAAAACCATGAGAAACAGGAAATGGACCCATAAAATCAATACCTCACACATCAAAAACCTCACAAAAAATAATGGGTTGCTGAGGCATTTCATGCCTATATGTAATGGTCCCTCCTGCTCTCTAACATTGCTCACAAGTGGTGGTAAAGTGATAAGCATCTCTAAACATGATGGGCCAATAGATCGCACAATCCAATACTCTCATAGCGGTTCACTGAGGACCAAAATGATCACCAGTAGGTGTGTCATGACAAAACTGAAAAATATACTCACTCTCATGTCTGGCACATACTTGCGGATCACTTGATCACTACCAAACCTCCACAAATAAGGATCATCCCACACATAATATTTAACATTACTCTTAAGTTTATCTATTTGAGACCTAGATGTATGAGGCAGAACAACAGATGCAACAATGAAATTCACAATATCAATAAACCAAGGTGTAATATGTGATGAATGCAAGTGCATCAAATGCTCATCAAGGAAATCATCCCTAATAGGAAAGGATTCAACAGGTCCCTTAATCATGCTCAAATGATTAGCAACCAAGTTTTCCGCACCACTCATGTCCTTAATCTTAATATCAAATTCCTTAAGAAGAAGCATCCACCTGATCAATCTAGGTTTAGCATCAGGCTTCTTTAATAAGTACGTTAAAGTTGTATGGTCAGTAAAGACAGTGATATGGGAACAAAGCAAATAAGATTGGAATTTATTTAAAGCAAAAACAATAACCAATGGTGGTGTAGTTAACTTGAGCTGCATCTAAAGTGCGTGAAGCATAAGCAATGACATAGGATCGTTTATCAACTCTTTGTGACAACACAACCCCAAGTGGATAATTAGAGGCATCACACATGAGCTTAAAGGGAAGTTCACAATCTTGTGCTGCATGATGGGAGAGGTAGTAAGCTTCTTTCTCAATTCCTTAAATGCCTCTTTGCAAGGCTGGTCAAACATAAAGTCTACGTTCTTTTGGAGAAGCTTGGACAATGGCAGTGCAATCTTGCTGAAATCCTGGATGAATCTCCTATAAAAACCTGCATGTCCAAGAAAAGAATGAACTTCCCGCACAAAAGCGGGGTAAGGTAGAAAAGTAATAAAATCAATCTTGGCCTTATCGACCTCAATACCTCTACCAGAGACCAAATGGCCTAAGACTATACCTTAATGTACCATAAAATGACATTTCTCAAATTTAAGAACAAGGTAGTCCTAATACATCGGTCAAGAACTCTAGAGAAACTATCTAAACATGCATCAAAAGAGGAACCATAAACAGTGAAATCATCCATAAACACCTCCATGCAACTCTCTAATAAATCAGAAACGATATTCACCATGCACCTTTGGAAGGTAGCAGGTGCGTTGCATAGGCCAAATGACATCCCAGTGTAGGCAAATGTGCCAAATGGACAGGTGAATGGTCCTTGCAAGTTATCCTGGTTAAGTCTCCTGTATTCAATGCAAACTCACCAACTGTTGGCTACTCTAGCAAGAATCAACTCATTATCCTGGTTTTTCACAACAGTGATACCTGACTTCTTAGGGACCACTTAGACAGGTGAAACCTAAGTGCATTCTGAAATGGGATAAAGGATCCCTACAGCTAGTAACTTCATCACTTCCTTCTTCACCACATTCAACCTCCTCTGTGGCTGCCTCATTGGCCTAGAATCATCCTCCAAGAGTATTTGATGCATAGAAATGGAAGGATTTATTCTAGGAAGGTAAGCAAGTGTCCATCCAATGGCCTTTTTGTGGCCTCTCAAAACATGCAACAGTTTTTATTCATGCTTAAGTGATAGGCTACTAGAGATGATGACTGGAAGCTTATGAGCATAATCTAAATATGCATTTTTAAGGTGCTCAGGTAGTGACTTCAGCTCCAAGGAAGATGGCTAAATGGTGGAAGGAAAGGAAAGATTTGTTGATGGAAGGGAAATAGGAGAATCAACAGTTGCACCAGTATCTGCAACACAATTAGAGTGAAGTGTGGAGGAAATCTCAGCACAAATACTACACACAACAGCAGAATCATCACAGGTACAATTACAAAAACCAAGATCAAAATCAGAAAATTCAAAAAGTAAATCTACACTATCTACTACAACATCAATGACATCAACACAAAAGATAGAATGCTCCTCTACAAGATGTTTCATGGCCTCAAAAATGTTGAATTGCACAACGTCATCACCAAACTCCATTGAAAGAGTTCTTGCATGCACATCAATTTTGGTCCTGGGTATCAACAAGAATGGTCTCCCTAGGATCAATGTGGAACCATGGCTGGAAGACTCATTCTCCATATCCAAAATGTAAAAATCTGCAGGAAAAATCAAATCATTAACTCGCACTAGCACATCTTCAATAAGCCCAAGTGGAAGTGTAGCACTCCTGTTGGCTAAGTGAATGACAACATCAATGGGTTTCAAATCACCAAGATGTAGTGATATGTAAACTGATGTGGGCATGACATTAATTGAGGCTCCAAGGTCAAGCATGACATCTGTAAAAATACAATCTCCAATGGTGCAAGGAACAGTGAAACTGTCAGGATCTTTGCACTTCTGTGGCAAGGTGGATAGTGGGATGACAACAACAGTTTTGCCCTGTATAAGTTCAGAAACATTTCTGCCTATCTTTACTTGCTCATTTCCCTTCAGCTTCCTCTTGTGGGTGCACAAATCCTTCAAGAATTTTTCATATTTTGGAATATGTTTGATGGCATCCAAGAGGGAATGTTGACTTCCACCCTTCTGAAAGTCTCAAGCATATCAGAATCAAGCTCCACTTTCTTTGCAAGAATGAATCTAGAAGGAAAAGGTAGAGGAATCTGTTTGGGTGCAGAATCTGTTTTGGCACCATCATCAATTTTTTTATCAGCATTTGTTGAATTTAGAAGCTTTGTGCCACTCCTTAAGGTAATAGCACCCACATTCTTTGGATTAATAGTTGGTTATGCTGGAATGTTGCCAAAACCTTGTTGCTGCATTTGGTTGACATTTGTAGCTAACTGTCCAATCTGAGTCTGTAGGTCTTGGATGGTGGCACTGACATTTTGTTGAAACTAAACGTTGGTGGTTGCCATTTGCTTCATCAGGTCTTCCAAGGAAGGTCCAGAATTGCTCTGCACAGGTTGTGCAGGTGTAGATGCAGGCTGCTGGAATTGTGGTTGTTGTCTAAATGAGGAAGGTTGGTGTTTGTTGTTGAAGGGTTGATATTGCTGTTGTTGAGGTCTGAATGGGTGTTGTTGTTGTTGTTGTGAACCAGGACCATACCTCAAATTCGGGTGATCTCTCCAACCAGGATTATAAGTGTTGTAGCCACCTTAGATGTTGCAGCTCCTCTAGTACCAAATTGCTGATAATTAGCTACCATGTTAGAAATCAATTGTCTTACAGCAAGAGGAGTCTTTTCCACCAAAGTGCCTCCGCTGGCTGCATCTATCATACTATTGTCCATCAACATCAAGTCTTCGTAAAAATACTGGATCAATAATTGTTCACTAATTTGATGGTGAGGACAGGTAGCACACAACTTGTTGAATCTCTCCCAGTACTTATATAATGTCTCTCCAACTAGCTGCCTTATACTACAAATTTCTTTCTGGATGGATGTTGTTCTAGATGTAGGGAAGAATTTCTCCAAAAATCTTCTCTTCATATCTGTCCTAATGTTGATAGGATTTGGTTGAAGGTACAACCAGTCCTTGGCCACACCATCCAGAGAGAATGGAAATGTCTTCATATTGACATAATCCTCATGAATGCCATGTGGTCGCATGGTGGAACACACCACATGAAACTCCTTAAGATGTTTATGTGGATCTTCACCTGCAAGACCATGAAACATTGGAAGCAAATGGATTAGTCCACATTTTAGCTCATAACTAACCTCTGTCTCATGATATTGAATACACCAAGGTTGATAAATGTAACATCCCGGGCGCTGACGAGGGCGGGGAGTGATCGCCGGTGCAGTGAGGCACGGACAAGGAGCGGCTCCTGGCAGGCTTCCAGCGGGAGGGGTACGTGAATGAATCGAATACACACCCGAACGAGAGGGATCCAGAGGCTGTGCAGGTATGGGACTGTACAGTTGAGGATAACTTAAAAGGATTTAATAGGTACTACCTATACCAATAAGGTGCATCTACTTTTCGGTAGCCCATAACATAAGAACTTCACAGTTAAGCGTGCTTGACTTGGAGCAATCTTTGGATGGGTGACCTCCTGGGAAGTTTCTCAGGAAGTGTGTGAATGAGGACAAAGCACACTGAAAAGTCTTGTGTTGGTATGTATCAACAACAATTTCAGAGTTAATGTTCAAAATCAAAAACAGAAGGTTCAGAAATAGATTGTTCAGAATATTTGCTAAAACTATATAAAAAATGAAAAACTGGCCCAAATTATTTTTTTTAAAATTCAAAAACACCACCATAAATGTCTAAATTATTTTTGATTTTGGAAATTTCTTTTTCTTTTTTTTTCAAATTTTTTTGATTAAAGAAAACACCACGATAAATGACTAAAAATTATTATTTTTAGTTTTGAATATTTTTTTATCTATATCTATGTATATCTATCTTTTTCTATCTATTATCTAGAAACAAAATTTTAATTTTTTTTAATTTGTTTTTATCTATATTTATCTTCTTCTATTATCTAGAAACATTTTTTTAATTTTTGAATTTTTTATTATCTATATCTATCTATCTTCTATCTATATCTATCTTTTATATATTATCTAGAAACATAATTTTGATTTTTTGATTTTTTTTATAGACAGATGGAATTATACTATACTAATATCAATGATACCTACACTATTATCTAATTATGAGTGGATTAAAGTTGGCACACAATGAACCGTGTCCCCGGCAACGACGCCAATTTTGATAACGACTGTCGAATCGCTACAAAACAATTAAACTATGCTAATTATGTATCATAGGATTAACTTTGGAATGTGAACTCTGCAACCTTCTTCTGAGATTCTTTTGGTATAGCGAAACCCTGTAACAATGCAATATTATACAGTTTGAACCATAAAAACGACCAAGGTTGTAATATGGCACCAGCCACAATATTATACAATCCTGACTATTTTACGACCTTTAGAATCACAAAAGTTAAATGGATGTAGTTGTAATGACTCCAACAGATGAATTTAACCATGTCCCTGTCTCAGATGTTGGAGATATTACTGACTCAGGAGGCAACTTGTCATTCTAAATTCTACTTCCCGTCAAAGCCAAAGCATCTGGAGAATTGCTTTTGACCTGTAGGTTATTGCTGTTAGCCAATCCGCCATTACCCCGCTTTCCCAGCCATTGCTTTTGAATCACAATTGGAACTTCCCATGCATTTGGTCTAGAATTTTGAGAAAACCAGGGTCTTGGAGCACTGCCATTAGAAATGCTCTGTAACTGCCTTGAGTTGTTTACACCGGAGTCAACAGTTTGCAAAGAATTGGCTACATTCCAGCTCAGGTGACTGTTTCTCAAACCAGACACTCTATACATAGTTGTCAACATTGCAAATGGATCAGCACCATCATCAGCCATAATTCAATTTTCACCACCTATGACAGGGAGTTGATATTGTTATTTCAAAGAATATACAAAGGCAAAAAAACAGCTTCCAGTGATCAAAATAATGAAGCCTCGAGAATCAGGGAAACTTTAAACAAGGAGATGGATGGCTTAATTAAAAAAATAAAATCAAATGCATCTAGCATCAGAAGTTCCCAAGCAATTGGTTTCACAAACAATCCTTACCATGGTATGCCCGCCGTATCAATTAGACTCCAAGTGAACTCTTCTAAATTATTAGAAACAATTTTTTCAAAAAACTTTCAGAAGCAATCATACTTTTGTACACATGCCAAAATAATTTACAATCAAATTTTTAGTTTTGTTTTCTTACAATCAAATTCAAACATGTTTAAAACAGCAAGTTGGCAGATTAAAGCTATGCAGATATCAGCAATAAGAAATATAATAACTAGTTAATTACTCAACTGCAACCTTTTCAACCAAAAACAAACTTCTTAAGTTCTAAGTAACTTGTAGCTGCATCTTTCTATTATCTTTTTCAATTGAAAGTTAAATCAATCAGTTTTTTCTTTCTTCCTCCTCAAATTTCATCACTCTCTAAACAAGGTAAAGAAGAATTCCTCGTTCTATATGTGATAGGTTATATAGATCAGACAACAAGAGAAAAGAAAAAAAGCCACAGCATAGCAGAATATAGTATTCTCAATTTTTTGTCTTAAACTAAAACTTTTCATATCAAGGGAAAGCATAAGGAGAAGAAGAACTGACTTTGCAGGTGGTTTTGCTGGATCATTAGCTGGAGGAGGTTCAGCAGTGGTAGTCTTCTTCTCTTTGGCCTTCTCTATAGACACAGATGAGGGCGAATCCAAGGCAGAGTCGTTAATGGAAGAAGAAAGATTGAGACACAGATTGAGCACCAATTTAATAATGATACACAATCAACTTCATGTATATCCATATGTTTCAGTCACTCTTTTCCTTTCCAAGATATTGGGCATTCATCTTTAATTTGTTGATGTCTAATAAAATATGATAGACAGATTTCTCAATACCTGCACATCCTTCATCAAACTTCTAAGTTCTAAGCAGCAACATTTTGCTTTCACACCTTTGTCTTATCACGTATGACAAACAACATTGTTGTTTTGTGTGGACTAAACAATCTCATCATGACCTGAAAGCAAATACAAGCATGCAATTATATAAATAACAACCTTTTACATTGGAACCTATTGCTTGTAATCAGTAAGTAGTTGAATGATACCTGAAAAACTGTTTTTAACATCACGGTGCTTATATATATATATATATATATATATATATATATATATATATATATATATATATATATATATATACACATCACGGTGCTTGACACAATTGTGTTATATCAAAGTCTTATAACAACTTTCAATAACCATAATGTACTAGGGGATAACCAATTAACATGCATGCATTATATGTAAAAAAAAAAACAAAAGAAAAACCTCTAGATATGTAGGATTTTGCAATGCTGCACATGCAGAAATTTCCGCAGCAACAGATACATTATATGGCTGCTTTGCACTCCAAAGATACTGAATTATACTCAAAGGAAAGGCTCCATATCCCACTCGAATTAAACCTGAGACAGTTTGAAACTTAAGAATTTAATGGGTCACAATAGGACAAACAACTCCAAGCCCAATTTATACAGTAGCTAACCACTCAATATGACAAATCAGTAACAGGATTTTGCACATATCATTTCAACAAATATATTAAACAAAAGTATCTAATCCATAAACTAAAATTTACAAAGAAACTTTGATTTTGTAGAGAGAAGTAGTGTTGTTGGTTAGTCAGCTTCCATTAAGAGAATTAGGAATTACTCAGTCATTCACATCCATAATAAACATTATGCTTCCCAATCCAATACTAAAATCCTACATAGTCTTTTTATTTTTTTGCTGACCATGGTATTCGTACAAAGTAGCCCCAGCCGGAAGCATTGTCGGGGACCATGAACGCACACAAGGTGGGTATTTTCCTCCCAACATGATTTATTCCATACCCAAGGGCTAACCAAGATTCGAACCCTGGACCACTTGGTTAAGGCATACAAGCCGCTACCTAGAGCCGTCAACATGGGTCCAACCTGGGCCCACCACGGGATTGGGCCAGGTCGGGCCAGAAAAACAAGCAAATTTTACAATTGACTCAAAAATCTGCACCAAATGGTTTGTCAGTTTCTGGCTTGTGACTCCTTTCTCAAGTTTTTTGCCACAGCTTGGTACCTTTATTTTCTCTCCTTGTTGACCACTACTCAAATCTGCCCTCTTTGGTTCAAATCAATGCAATGTGGGATTGCAGAGGAATCATCTTAGCCTCATGACTTTCCCGTTGAAATCAGCCTGGCGTAATGGCTATCCTAGAAAAATAATCCTGGCTCTGCAGCTTAACCAGCAAATCATCTTGATCCCACCATTCTACATATTGTTTGATTTTCTGAAAAGGTAAGCCACAAGCTTAAAGCTTTGGCTTGAGGGGGAATTAGAATATATGAAAATATTATATACCTTAGAGTATCTTAAATTATCCATTAGGATTAGTTTCCCTATTTCCCCATTATTTCCTAGGCTACATAAATATGTGAACATGTGTCCCAGATTTTACTTGAAATTTGAAACACACCAAGTCACTAACAGTAACAGTAACAAGACAAGCAATGTAGTATAATCATTCAGCCATAACAATCAAATCAAGGTTTGTGTTGTTGATAGAAATGGTATCACAATTTCAACAATCAGTTATGAATAACAATGATGGCGATGCTGTTAAATCTCCTCTATTTGTCAATTAAGAATTCTAGAGATTAGGAATAGTTGATTCTTAATTATGAATTAATGAAAACAGTTATTTTCACCACTAGGAGTCTGTAATCAAGGGCAGTTGATAAAGAACCAAAAGGTCATTAAGTTCAGAAAGATCCAGCCAGTTCTAGAATTATGTGGAATGATCTTTAAATAGTGGATCTCCATATTTTTAGAAGTTCTTTAGTGAGGTTAATTAAAATAACAACTACAGGGTTGTTTTCAGTTTAGAACAGGAATTCTGATCACTGATCTATCATGATTTCTACCCATGGAGGTGGACTCCACATGCTGTTTCCTTATTTTCCCTCTCATTCAATCACACATGAACTATAATCCTAGGCTAAATCATTATTTCAAGAAATCTATCACACAAATAGAGGGAGGGTATGAAAAAAATTATACTTGTATTCCTTCATTTGGACTTATTGTTATTGGTGAAACTTTCTTCGGAAAATGTTCAAGTACCAATCAAGAAATAATATTTCTCTGGATATATGTGAATGAGTAGGATAACATAGTTTGGTTGAGGTGTGCTCAACTTTTGTTCTTTTGGTAATAGTTCTCCACCTTTCCTCAACCTATACCCCTCCCCTTGAAAACCATTCTTGCCCAACTAATTAAAGCTTGAGCCCTGAAACTGGCAAAAGTGGAGACTCTTGACTTGATATAGCGCAAGTGAAAAAAGTTACAGAATTTGATGGGTGTTAATTCATAAATTCAAGTGATTTCAAATATATAGGCTACATAAATATGTGAACATGTGTCCCAGATTTTACTTGACAATCTAATGACATCCTCACTAGTGATGCCTCACTTGCTACCTATTCAATGGCTTAACTAACAACCTGCTGTGCAGTTTACCACAAACTATATGAAGCTGGTAAGCTCTTCCTTCCAACCACCAAATAAAAGTTGCAAGATGTCATTTCAATGTACTTTTGATGCATGCAAGATCATATGCTATAATTTAATTTATTCCAGAATCCATAAAGATATAGAATATTGATCAAGTAGTGTATCCCTCTTTGCACTAGTGAGCTAAGAAGCCCCAGAAAGTTTGATCTCTTCTGCTTATCAAGTCTTGTTATTACTACAATGATTAAGCTGATAAAAAAAAATTACTACAATGATTAAGAACACCTAAATAAAGCAAATCGTCTAACAAAGTTTGAGTAAGTTGTAATGCATTGGCAGCATATGATAAAGAAAAGTGACTACCTGGGCTCTCGAGGACAGAAAACCAAATACTCTTCTTTAACATCATCAGAAACTTTCTGGAGTCGTCTGGTGTCCTGATTCATCATTACCCATTTGCTGAAACAATTAATTGTAAATAGTCAACTATATGAAAGTATCTAAAACAAATTATTTCATCAGACAGTATTGTTATTGTATGCAACAAAACATAAACATGCCAAAATTTAGAGATGCACCAATTTATGATGCAAAGGAATTAATTGTTGATGTATCTTGATTTGCATTAATGGATAATTTTCTGTCAAATTAAGATTTTGGGACAATATTACTTCTGAGCTTTATGCTTTAATAAATCCCTAGCATCCTTGTTACTTAGGGATAAAGTTTAATAACTAGTAGTTTAGTCTCCTATCCTTTTTGCCACTAAATAGCATAGGTTATATTACATAGGCTCATCACTGATAGTTGGTTGGTACCAAAAGAAACTATCATGAGCTCAACGGAGGAAAGAGATCAAAAGGAAAAGCTTGTGATGGGTCATCTACAAGGTTGCCCAGAAATCAAAGAGTGGTCAGATATCATTCTAGTCTTACACAAAGTAAGCATATCCTACTTGTTAACAATTGATCTGTCATTTAAGACCTGAAAGGATCCATGCCAGAAAAAAAAACTCAGTAGATTATAGTGCATAATTATAATATTTATCATCTAACTACTGTAAGAAAATTTTCTAAAAGCATCACAATTCACAACCATCCAATTTGAAGGGAAAATTGATACACTGATGGAATTTAATGTCCGGTTTATGAATTGATGGATAAAAACCAACAATAAATAAACCTAAAAACATCAATAATTCTAATTAAGTGAAATCGTTCACTCCCAAAAATACCATATGAATTGATGTATCACAATGTATGGTCAACAAAAGCAGTAAAAATAAGAGTGTGAATGTGTTTGTGTGGGTATGTGTTTTGTGAACACAGACTCAGAGACATGTAGATATCAAATATACACAGAAATTAAAATGAAAATACAATACCTGCAAAAAGGATCTGAGTTGATTAACCTAATGGCTGTTTTAAATTCTGACAACATTTTAGTTGATTAACCTTCAAATTACACCAAAAAAACAACACTCCTAATTAACTTATTAGAATAAAATATTTTTCCTAACTTCTGTCTGGATGCTATTTCATTTTGGACTTGAAGTAAAATCTTTCACACCAAAATATTCAGAAATATATTCAATGAGGCAAGCAAAGATGGAAACGTCCATGATAGTGATCTTGCTTATTCTTGGAAGGTGCCCCTGCTCTATACTTAGTCATTGAGCTTGTAGGAAAACCAAAGTAGCTCGGGTTCTCTGAATTCTTAGTGAAAATAAATGAATAGTGATTACAATTCGTAAGGCATTCCAGGGTATGCAAGACTTCAATATTAAAAGAGTGTTTTTGTTAAAACACAACACCTACATTTATTGTTTACAAAAGAGTGCTTGAATAAGAAATATCAAATACTAACCCAAACATGCTAAAATTGTTTACAAAACCATTCATCGAATTGGTAAATGGCAAGAAGAGTTAGGGAAAACTGCCTAAGAGTTAGGGGGCATGATGTCCTGAAACTAAGGGAAGTTGGTTCAGCATTTATTGAAATATAATTAAAGCTAGTACATATATATTCCATGACAATTGGCACAAACTAGATAAGTCATGAGAGTCTGGCAACAGTATTGACCTGTGAGCCATGACAGAAGTGCATCCTAAAGTTGGTTCAGCAATAGCTACCTTGTACGTGAACTCCTATACTGACCTGTCAGATAACCACATAAGACACACATTTCCATTATTCCTTTCTAGGGAGTGGAATATTGAATATTAGCCAAATCTAAAGTTAAGCTTGTGAGCCACCAACACCATAAGGCCTGGTCTTGGCTTCTCCTACAAGCTTGTGAACACAACCAACTTACCCAACAGATTCAATGTCCGCGGGCACAAAATCTGCAATACCAGTGTAACAAGTATAGCCAGAGTAAGTAGCTTCTGTTTGGCCAAATAACATGAACCCATAGAGGGTCATAAGAGGGGCCATTTTGCCAGGTAAGTAGCCATTAGGGAATAAGATATCCTCCACAACTAAGAACAGTAGATACGACAAGGATAAGGGAAAAAAATAAACTCAAGCATGCAACAAGGCTGCCCAATCTCTGCATATCTGGAAAAAGGCAACTAAAATTAAAACTACCATGTGATGCATACCAAATAAAAGCCAAAAACATAGATAAAAGCAAATACAAATTATTTGGAGCTTTCGTAGTATATCAATAGACTTTGGGAACGAGACTACTCAAGTATCCTCACATTATGGACAACATTTTCCTACAAATATATTGGCTATAAACTGCAGTGATTGCCATATAGCAGAGGTGACCACTGCCCCTAAGGAAAGGATACTTATATTTGGTAAAGCATGCCTGGTTATAAAATGCAGCTAATATACAAGGGAATTGTGGGATTACATGGCCAAGAAATTCCAAAATCCAAAGGAATGAGTTGAAAAATAAAATGGTAACAAATTATGTATAACACAGCACCATTGACATACACTGCAGTACTCTTTTATTGCGAAATTATATCAGTTACTTGACTAACCTTAATGGGGGGCTTTAGCTTTTGTAGCTTTCCATTGACATGCATAGCCTTCAAGGCAGATATTGCAGAGACAATTGCATATATTACAGAATGTTGCATATTCGTTCAATGTTATGCTTTAAAACTTGCAGACATTGAAGTTATGTGCATTTTCCTATGAGGATCTGGACCATTGAGGTCAAGAACAGAGATTCATATGCACTATTTTGACTACGAATATAAATATTATTATAAATGAAAAATTATCAGACAAAGTAAAGCTGAGTTTAGATTAAGTACCTTTCCAAGCTCATAAAGCCTTGCCAGTGCCTCGTCTCTTAGAATCTGTGCAATTAAAAGAAGGATGAGAAAAGGAAAATATTAAATAGATTCACTACCACAATAATGGATTTCATACCTTTGTTTTTGGGTACCACAAGTATATGACAAATGCCAACTTAGCTTCACTATACAATCAGTATAGCATATACATACACAAGTGCCCTGGTAATACCAGTTATGTACTATGATTAAATGCCCCTTAGTAATAACATGACCAGAAGTCAGTCCATCCCAAATATTAGCCATCTTTGCAGCTTTTAACTCTTCTCCAATAAATATATTTTTTTATGAAGGAAGTAATAATTGCATAAACAAAATATTCCTAAAAATTCAATATGATCATTTGACTTGATAAGTTGTTTTGCAAGTTTTTCACTTGCTTTCTCCATCAATGTGGCCAAACATTCTTTCCAATATGAAACTTTGTTATCCCCATTGGCCACCTCAAACATGAATCCAGTTTGTGGGACACAATCTAAAGCTGCTACACAAACAAAGGCAGCATCTTCTTTGCTAATACTTCCACTAGCTGCACAACCCTGTTGTAATGAAAATCAAATGGAAATAATAAAACCTTAAATTAAATCCTGAAATATAGCAGAGAATAAACAACAACAATGTCATCCAAGGAGAACAAAGTATCGAAACAAAACCAAAAAAAAAAAAAAAAAACCTAAATTGTTCAAAAAAGCAATACCGTCAAATTCAAGCGGTGATAACAACAGCGCCGCCAGCCTCCTTGATCTTCTTCTCAGCGATCTTGGAAATAAGCTTGGCCTTGACAACAACAGGCTGGTTCTGTGGCAAAATGCCCTTTCCGAGAACCTTAAAGTACCCGAACTGCGTGACGTCGATTAGGGGCGCTTTGTTCTCCTTGGAGGCCTTGTCCTTCACTTCTTGAGGGACCTGGACCACAGTTTGTCAATGTTGAGGATCGGAGAGTAGAATTTTTTTGCGAAGCTTGTGAAAATACCGCAGTCCAACCTTGTCGAAGAACCTAGGGTGGTACTTGTCGAAGACGATACTGTGGTGGTGCATGCCTCAGGCGTTACCCAGTGTGAAGAACGATTTCTATAACTTTCGAAAATGCTTTGAGGTTGGATGTGACCGGAGAAAGGCTGGTGAAGATGAGGGTGTGCTGTTATGTCGACACTAGGGCTGCAGAAATAAAACCCAATTTGAAAATTGGTACAGGAGGTACGACGACGGTCTTCTTTTAAACCGACTTCATTTTATCCTTTCAAGGGCATTTGCCTAATAATCGTCGTTGCAATTTTCCCATTAATTACAAAATTGTCACCGCTTATAAAATGATGACGGGTTTGGCACAACCGGCGTAAAATCTGTGTCGTAAAAGCCTACACTTGTAGTAGTGTCTGAGCTTGTGTTACATATTGAGAATTTTCCATGTATTATTAGTCAAAATTGTTAGTTGTGAGTGTTTGTGTTTGTAATACCTTGAATTTTGAGCATAGGATTAAGCCTGAGATTTAGAAACCATAATTATGCATTAGAATCCCTTAAAGGAAGCTTAAGAGAAGTAGAAAACAGATTCGAACAGATGGCGCGATTAGCGTGGACATGGCGCTACTAGCGTGGCTGATTCAAGCTTATGGCGCGGTTAGCGCGTGGCACGGCGTGATCCGCGTGGAATGGGTGAATCAGGCCAATGTTGGCGGCCATCTCACGCTAACCACGTGGCTGTGGCGCTAACAACTTGAGTTGCTCGAACCTGTGGCGCGACCAGCGCGGGATAGGGCGCGATCAGCGCGGGAAGCTTGAATCAGGCCAATCCTTGCGGCCAGTTCACGCGATCCGCGTGGGTATGGCGTGGACAGCGCGGGTTATTCGAGCCTTTGACGCGATCCGCGCGGGAAGTGGCGCGAGTCGCGCGGGACCTTCGTTTCAGCCTTATAAATAGCTCATTTGGGCTGAGAGAGAGAGAGAGAGAAACGACCATTGATGACTTGTGGAGCTTCATATCTTCTCCATCTTTCATCTAAACACCTCTGACCCAACTGAGAAAGTGTTCAGAGCCTCGAGATAAGCTAGTGACCCAGCTTTATTCTCGACAAGAGGCGGTAAACGGCGAGATCGAGATTTCTAAGGGAGTCCTTGGAATCGAAGAATCAGAGGCGAAGGAAGCTTTGATTGAGCGAGCTACCTTAGGGAAAGTGATTCCCTGGTGTGTCTGGACTACACAGAGGTAAGAAACTCGAGCCTTAGCCGTTGATTCTGTGTTTGGGTTTTTGGTTGGTTTTGAATACCTTGAGAGGTGTTTTTGGAGGTGTTAGAGCCGTTATTAGGCTTGGACTC